>WSXT02028888.1:0-28612 GCA_011762715.2 Neuroterus valhalla | reverse complement strand
CGCCCCAGCGCCGGGGCGGCGTCTGGGGGGGGGGGGGGGGGGGGGGGGTTGTCCCGCTCTCAAATGTGTTTTCTCCCCCCCCCCCCCCCCCCCTTCCTGCCTGCCTGCTCCATGAGGGTTCGGGTTTATACCTGGAAATTTGTTGAATTCTCTTTCGAATAATAAAAAACAATATATATATATATATATATAAATTGTGTCTTTGGTTATCCTATTTTCGTTGATCCCTACTTCCTATTCATCATTCAGGGTTATCTCCTAACTGAAACAAATGTGAAGCAGAAAAGAAAGCAACTCGTCCGTGGAGTCAATGGTCCTTGAAATAATTGTTTTTGGTGTCGATTGTCTTGAGTATGTTCTGTTTAATAGGACGGTACCTTCATCCTGCTAGTTGAGTTGATTCGTGTTACCTTCCAGTCATTCAGTAGAGTCATTTTACATGAGTTGAGTCAATAGTTTTGTTAGTAGTCGTTTTTCAGTTATTCTTTATTGTTGGTGCTATTCATCCTATACCATTCTGCCATTGTTTAAATCAAAATTTTCTAACTTTAAGTCATTAAAATTCCATTCCTCAATACTCTTTCCTTTGAGCTTTTTCAAATTCGTAGATTGTTGGGGAAATTATTCTCTTAATAATAAATGGACCTTCAAATTGATCATATAACTTTCCTGCCTTTTTATCTGCCTTATTTGCAACTCCGTAGCGAGGGTCCTCCGAAGCCTTTTCGAAGTCCATTAAAAAAAAGGTTCGAATGTTATAAAAACGTTATCGAAGATCTTTTCTTGGTCATACTTTGAAACGATTTCTTTCTAGAAAAATCTTTCTCAAAACGAAAAAAAAATTCGGGGGCCCCTCAGAGCCGTGGGCTCTGGTGCGCCGCACCGGCTGAACATGCCTTGTTACGGCGCTGCATATTTGATAATTTGGTAACTACTTTTAGTACCCTATCACCTACTTAATATTCAATTAGTCTTCTTCTTAAATTATACTTACTGGCCTGCTTATCATTTGACAGGTCTAAGTTTTTCTGAACCTCTCCACGGCCTAGGTTCCAAAACGCTGGAGTGAATTGTGTTGACGAATTCTTACTAGTATTTATCGGGAACTGTCAATCGCCTATGTGTTCGTCCCATGAGGAGAAGTCATTGTCTAAGTAGGTTTCAATGATCTATTTTATCGTTCTTTTATAGCGTTCTGTCGGACTTGCTTGAGGATAGTATTTATACTTTTTTGTGTGTCTAATTTCAAACTTTTCTGTGAGTTCTCTCAAGGTCCTGTTTACGAATTCGGTACTATTGTCGGTATGGAGGATTCTAAGTGTTCCCCAACGCGAAATGACACGTTTGTGAAATTCTGACTCTATCGTTATCCCGTTAGCTTTTTCAATTAGAATTATTCCTACCCTATTCGTGAAAAAATCTACGAAAACAAGGATTTATTGATTTTTTCTTTTTTCGAAATCGGTAACGGACCCACGATATCAGCTGCTACCATGGTCCATGGTTCTTCGATAATTCGCTTCCTCAATAATCCTATCTTACTTTTATTGCTCGGTTTCACTCTGACAAGTCTGGCAGTTTTTTACGTAATGGATCACATCCGAATATACCCCTGGCCAGAAGTAATGCTCGGAAATTCTCGCGTAAGTTTTCGTTGAGCCTAAATGTCTTGCCTGGATTTCGTCATGATTTTCCCGCAATACTTGACGTTTCAATCTTTTGGGTACGACTAATTTCCAGGGGTTTGAGTCTGGTAATAGCTTTGATTTTAGTGGGTCTGGTCTGGAAAAATAGAGTTGCGAATCTCGGATCGCCATTTCTCGTGTTCTTTTGGTCTTTTCCTGGATTGTCTCATTTCGGTTAAGTACCAGTCGTCAGTCTTATCGTCTACGTCCGGCTTCGAGTTTTCTGAACTACAAGCCAACGCGAACGCGACGTTGTTTGCCTGATCTCCTGATCTCGAAAGAGCATCAGGGCCAAAATCCGAACTACCTTTGCGGTATATGACTTCATAGTCATATTCTAGAAGTTCCAATGCCCATCTAGCTAATCGACCATTAGAGTTTTTTTAGGTTATGGAGCCACTTTAGCGCCAAGTGTTTCGTTATAACTCTGACACTATGACCCTCTATATGTGGCCTAAATTCACGTATGGCCCAAACCACGGCTAGGCACTCTTTTTCTGAGGCCGAGTACCGAAATTCGGCACCATTCAAGCCTCTGCTTGCGTAAGCGATAACATAATTTACCCCGTCTATGTTTTGGGTAAGTACGGCCCTTTTCTAATCCCTAATCCCATGTCTTATTCTTTTTCAACAATTCATTTATTGGTTTCATATTTTCTGCAAAGTGTGGAATGAATTTCCTGTACCAACTTGCCATCCCTATCAATCTTTGTAACTGTTTAATATTTTTCAGTTTAGAGAATTCTAGGATTGGTAAGATTTTGTCTACGTCCACTTGGAGTCCTTGTTCATAGACCTAAGAACCAAGATATTCAATTTCTGACCAGCCAAACTCGCATTTGTCAAGGCATTTTAAAAGAGCTGCCCTATCTTCTATGCCCTGATGTATTTTTAATGTGTCTTCTAATAAGATAAATAGATAAAAGTTTATTCTTCAGCCTATTGGTCTTGAAAAGTTGACTTGCTTACGCCACCATGTTTTACAAAAATTTTTTTTACATCAAATACTTAACTCTACCAGGCGTCCACACTTTATAAAATATCATCCATCCATACCTTATTACTATGACCGCTCGCTCGCTCTCATTGCCTTGCCTTCCTCGCTTCGCCTCGAACGCATTTCCTACATTTCGCCAGTCTCGCATTGCCAAACTCTGCCTTCGCGGTTCCTACCAATTCCTTATCTTCTATGCCTTATTTTCTATTCTTTATCTACTGTTTACATTATTTACATCTTTCTTACATCTGCTTCTTCTCCTTCTTACACAGATATCTCCTTTCCTCCTCCTCCTTCCTTCTCTTCTCCATCTTGCCCCACACCCCCTTCGCCCATGCAATCGCTTTTTTCTCCTCACTATTATGCAGAATTACCTCCATGCCTATTCTACTCCTTTCCACCTCCTCACATTCTTCAAACCAGTGCTCCACCTTTGCATACCCCTTTCCACACAACTCGCACATTCTCTTCTCCTCCGGAAGCCAGAACCTATTAGTGCCCTCCATGCTTCCGCATCTCATTCTCGCTATTATCTCCTGGCTTCCTTTCCCACACAAATAACGCGCTCTCTTCGTTGGCATAAACCACCCACATTGCTCATTATTCCTTGACCCTCTTATCCCCTTCTCTCCTTCTGCCTTCTCTCTCTCCATGCCGTTCCTCTTAACAATCTCATACAACTTTCTTCCTCCCTCGTGCCTTCTCCTCACTTCATCCGCATGCAGACCATTTTTCCGAAAATACCTTCCTCTCTCACTCCCCATCTTTCCATCTCCTCTTATGTTCTCCTTCTCCCACCAATACTCCCTCACAAGCCTACTTCCCTTCTCTTCCAAGAATTTCTCCTCATACTTGCACGCTTGGCTACCTGTCAGGGTCCCTAAATTCGTTCTCCCCATCTCCCGCCTTACGATATAACTAGGTGTGCTTCTGTGCTACCTCATTGTCCATTCGATGTACCTCTCCTGTACCCTATTCACCTCCTCACTTTCCTTCCGTCCTCACACCTCTACTCCATGCAGTAGCATACTTATCACAAGCGAGTCGAGCAGCTTCATCCTCCTTTCAAAGTCATCTGCAAACAACCTCTTTTCTAATCCTCACACCTGCCTATCACAACATTTGCCCTCCTTACTCTTTCTTTTATATGACCATTCACTTCCCCACTCCTCCTGAATGAGAAGCCCAGATACACAAACTCTTTCACCTCCTGCACAGCCTCCCCTTCCACTTCCAATCACCTCCCTTATCCCTTCCTCCCCGTCTCCTGAACACCAAAACCTTGGACTTCTCCGCGTTCAACTCTAGCCGATTCCTATCTAGGTATCTTCTCAACTTCGTTAAGCTTAACAATACCTTCGAAGAACTGGCGACGCTTCCATTTTCTCAATATTTGTGATCGACATTTTTGTATGCATTCTCGTATTTACTATTATACACATTTTTGCGAAGTATGTTCCTTTGCTTTTTTCCTCATCCTTGGTTTGCTTATTTTAAATGAGTCTCGTGTGCTTGTCTTGTCGCCGATGTCTTGGATGGGAACGTTTTCTAAGGATTAGAATTATTAGAATGGATAGGATTATTGGTTTTGAGGGGGATTTCAATATCTTCTAACTTTTGAATGTTCTTAGTAGGTTCCTTTGTGCTTTTTAAATTGATACTACCGAAATTCTCACATCCTCATTTCTTGAAGCTATAATTCCGAAATTCGGTTTCTTATTCATCTCATTTTTTTCTTGAATAATTACTAACTTATTCCTACTAATTACAGTTTTGTTGTCTTTATTTTCTACAACTTCAAGGTTCGGAATTGGGTGTGGTAAAGCGTTTGGGTATGCTTCCATAGGATAGCGGGTAGTGGGAGTAGCTTGTGATCATCAAGTCTCTGAGTCACAGTCTGAGGTCATCTGTAAGGATTTATTCTTATCTGTCACCAAAATGCCTACGGATTTTATTTTTGGACCAACCTGAACCTTGTATGTTTAACTTTTTTGTCTATAGTAATTGGGATCACTACTTGTCCAATTATATCGACCGTTTCTCCGTTTGCGACGATCTATTTGTTTGAAACGGGTTCAAGATTCTAAATTTTGGAATTTTTCATTTCTTGCAGTAATTCATTGCCCACATAATAATGTGTAGCGCCTGTATCGACTAAAATTCGGAAAAGCTTATTCTCGAATTTGGTCATGAGATGAAGTCGTGTTTCCTATACTACCTCTTTATCCGAATGTAATATTTCGGGCGTTCCGGTAAAAGATTCCAATATTTTCTGTCCTCATACCCGCCCCTCCAATTTCCCTGGTTACAAGCATGATATGGCCATTTTTTTTTGAATAACCCACTAATTCACAATTGTAACGATAAAAATTATTTGTGTTTTTTTTCCAAATTGGGATTTCGAGGGTTTGAATCCTGATTTTTACTTGAATCTGAGCTCGTTTCATCTTGCGTGTTCAGATAAATCTCACTGTCTGTTTTTTTTTTTATTATTATCCTCCTGATTTTTCTTTTATAGAGTTTGGGTTTCGCGTCTATTTTCATTTCCTGTATCATTTTCCGCGATCTCTATTGGCAATTTGATCCCGGAGTTGCTATGTTCGTAGTTCGAGCCTATTCCCATCGGCTTAAACATTAGTAGTATACGTTTGTAGAAAGGAGTAAATGGGTATTTAAGTTTGTTGTTCGGGAACCTAGGTTAGAAGTTCGGTCTGAGTTAGTGTTGGTATTGATTAAGGAAGCTTAGGAGTAGAAATCCGAATAGTGGGAAAGGGTATCGATTTTTGAACTGTTTTCGGCCCTGGTAGTTTGGGTTTTGGTTTCCGCTTTTGTTTACATTGAGGCTATCAGTATTTTTCTTTTTATCACCTCTGGTGTTTTCTAAAGCATTTCTATTATCGTTGTTATTGTTACGTTTCTTTTCAATTTTGCCCTCAGTTTTAGGTTCTGTAACTTTTAAGACCTTCCCTCGAATTTTGGATTTGGCTAGCTCAGTTTCTCATTCTTTCCCTAAATCTTCTAATGCTTCATAAATGTCAAAATCACTCCGCTTAATTTACATCTTATATTCGATCCTAAAATTTTCATAGGCTCTAGGCGATTCCCATTTGCGATTGCTTCTCGGATATAACTTTGTAAATAATTTCCTAATGTCTGTCTGTCTTGAGTCCTTTTTTGGTTGCAAAATTTAATTTTTTGCCTAATTTCCTCAGAGAATCTTCCGTCGATGTGCGCGTTTTTAGAATCTTCGAAAAAATCAGATTGCGATCTCCAAGAATTTTTATTTATTGAGCAAATTTCTTCGAGAAAATATTCGGGACTGTCATCTTCATTATTGCGGAATTCAAACGGCCAATCACTCATAATATGGAAAGGTGTGTGGATCATTTCAAACGGAAAATAAGTTGCTGGAATTGTGTCATCATTTGAATCATTATCAGATTGTGGAGAGTCTGAGTAATGTGTTTTGTTCCGAAAAATGTATGTCTTCCATTTTTTCGCTGTCATCAGTTTCTTTTAATTTTGAATTGTTTCCACATTTTCTGTTTTTATTTTCAATGTTATTGTAAGGAAATTGGAGAGGTTTTTTTTTTTAGTTCGTCAGATCCAATTATAAGTTGTGTGTGATTTTTTTGGAAGGAGTCATGGTCAAAAGTTTCGTTAATAATTTGTATTAGCTGTCTTGTTTTGTCTTATTCTTCCAAATTTAAGTTCAATTCTTGATGGTCCCAATAAGATGTATTCTGAGTCGAATCGGAATCTTCGTTCTCGTTTTTATTTTCTACTATGAAATTTGTCTGAGTTCTGTGATTGATCTCTTTCCAATAATGTGTCTCGCTATGACGTTATTTGTTTTCGCATTTTGCTTTGGAAGAGAAGCTGCACCTTCCAAGTCCATAATGTCATGATCACTTACTATATCTTTGGGATTAGGCATTGTTTGTTTGACTTCGTCTGACCTAAGTTTCATTGAGTTCAAATGTATATAAGGCTCCTTCTAAGTGAACACCCTATACTGGATTCCTAAGTAAGTTTCGCATTTAAAATTTATTATCGACGAAAATATTTTAATTGAATTTCAATCAGCTCGGAGTTCTTAAACATGTATATTTTCTTTCATAGGCCCTTTGTTTAGGGTACACGTTGCGCGACTTTTCGTGGTACTCGCGAGGACGAACGGTGCACGTGCGAGCCTGTTTGCGCGCACTAACAATTCCTGTGGTCCGGCGACCTGAACTATTACCAACCATACCCTGATGAATAACTTTTTCCATTATAGGTTTCTTATTTCCAATTTATTTTGGAACTATCTGTTCTAAATTTCCACAGAATAGTTTCAATTTTCCTAACAATATTTCCTTTGTTCCAAATTTTTCAATAACTTCCGTCTTCCTTTTTGGTTTTAATTTTCTAAATTTCGGAATTAAGATTTAAATTTTTGCGAAATTTTCGAGTTTTTTTCCCCACGAATAACATTCCGAATACTGGTGTTATTCTTTAAGGGGAAAAAAAACTTTCAAGCGATTTCCTTCAATTTTGAGTTACACTTTTAAATTCCGTTTTCCGCTTTTTCTTAGGTTTACTTATTGACTTTTCACACACCGGAATTCATTTTATACACAATGAAATACACATAAAAAAATATGTGGCACATTTTACAGGAATGAATCATTTTTCATGGCAAAGTATGAACAATATTAAATTATCAATTATGAAATGGCAATGATGGTATAATTACAGACAAATCGATCAGATAGCATGCAAAAAATGATTGGATAGAGTCGAATCGGTGTGTCATCAAACGGAGAGTTGAAATTTGCTCCATTTTCTTACTTATGGAAAATCTTTTTTTCAATCAAAAGTTCAACCATTCATCTTAAAACTCATCTTGGTCATAAAGAGTTGAACTTCCTTGTCAAAAATTGATTTCCTTGTAGATTCACCTCTTTAGTCGAAAATTCGACAAGTTTTTTGGAGACAAGTTCTTTTTAGTTAGAAATTATTTTCCTCATTGCAGAATTCAACGATTCCTTTTTCGGCTTGAAATATATTCCTTATTAGTTGAAGATTAAGCGATTCGGTTGAATTTTCACTATTTGTTTAAGGTTCAATCCGTCAAAAATGTAACTGCTTTGTTCAAAATTCGGCGATAATAATTATCGGATTGGCTACAAAATTTTGATTGAAAATAGTCCAAAGTTAGTAACGTAGTCCATGGACAGCTCCTGATAGGATAATAATAGTTTTCCGAATATATAATTATCTGAATTTCACATTATCGTATAATTTGTACTGAACAGGCGCACGTGTATTTTCGAAAGTTAATGTACGGAAATATTTTCTTCACATATAAGTGTAATTAATTCGATTCATATCAGCGAATGGTTAGAACATAGGAAATATTCGATAACACATTTTCTAATATAAGTTCGGCCGATAAATAGAATTTGTTGAAATACAAGGGTCTGAATCAAGTTCCGAACGCGAGATTTCGGTAATAATAACAGCACAAACCTTCAAGTTTATATCGAGTATCCCGAAGTGTTGATGGCTAGCACCTTTAATACATAGATCTTGACCAATACTTTGGTCACGAATTGTCAGCATCCCTTCAGATAACGTCGCTATATTTGAGGAACCCAATGTAGCTAAAAATCAGTCTTGTTCGAATCTTAAACTAGAACACGCCATTTCTGTCTTACAAAATAAGCATGTTTTATAAATATCCAAATTGTCGAAATTGCTTATCCCGGATTCGTTTTCGGTATAAGACAACTGCGCGAATTTTTCCTAAATTTTTTGTGACATGAACTTTAATTATACATTAAGTTTCTGTTAGGTTTAAGAGAGAAGCAGTACAAATTATTTCATGAACTGTGAAATATTTGAAAATCTTTCAAATATTCTGGAATCTTTCAAGGACCTTAGAAATTTGAAAAGTCGACTTATCAATACCTCAAATACATGCATAGAAGAGAAAAATGTACAAATCAATACTCTCAATATTATCTCATTGGTACAACTTTTACATTGATCTCTTCCTATTCTGTCCGTTGATAAAGTTGGTCGAAGGATTTTTATCAGATGTTGGGGATTCAACATTTTTGGGTCGCTTGTTTTAAGTCAACAGCCTTCTCATATATAAAAGAAATATTGTTTTGAAGAACCACTAAATGTTCGTCCATGAAGTTACTATCACTCAGGGAAATGACACAAGCTCCCAGCAGAACCGTGATAAACTACCCCTATGACCACTTCTCACGACCTTAAGATGAGTGAACTCATGCTCGATGAAATCCTTGGCGGAGTTGCTGTAGCTACTCTCTGATATTTGTAGACCTCTCTCTTTTATCAATTTTTTGTCGGCTGGTGCTGAGGGTTCAATCACGAACATATTTTGTTTACGTTCGTCAAGGAGCATGATGTTGGGTTTCGTGTGTTAAACAGGGACTATTGGGGAGAACCTGCAGTTCCAATAAATTCGGCGCTCCTTGTTCTCAATAATTGACTCTATCTCCTTCGGAGCGTTCAGCAGGGCAGGTTAGCGACCAACGATAAAAGAGCGACAAGGATGGTGGTGGGTCACTCTCGAGGCCGCAAGGAGAAGATCTCTACCGTTCGCCATGATATGAACAGTACTAAGGATGATTCGGTTGTATAGGCATTTAAGATTAAGAAGTCCGCGTCTGCCTTTACGGCATGTGATGTATAAGCGCGGAACGGACGAGTTGAATTGCAAGCTTTTCTTCATATGCATCATCTTGCACGTAGTAATGTCAAGGGCCTTGAGCTTGTTCTTCGTCCATGGAACCACCCCGAACGAATAGAGTAGAACTGGGCCGGCAAGCATGTTAGTCCCAGATTTCTTGTTCAACGACGACAGATTGGACGATCAAATCCGTCGGAGCAGGTGTTCGTATCTGCTTTGGAGAACCTCCATTACTGATATTGTATCCTGCATGCGGCTCTCAGGCACGCCTAGGTATTTGTGGGCCTCTCCAGTGGTGGGGTGCTCAATAGCACTTCCTTCCACAGGCTCAGGGTCGTTATTTACACCTGCGGTTCGTCCATGTTTTAGATGAATCTTGACACACTCATCCAACCCAAGGTTCATACTGCTTTCTCGCGTGTACTCCTCGACGCTACTTAGAGCATCCTTGAAATGTTTCGCTCCAGAAGCATGAATCTTGAGGTCATCCATATAAAATGTATCAGTGACCTTATGCTCGCGAACATTGGTTCCGGCGCGGAGGTACTCATAAGAATCGAGAAAAACGAGAGACAGTGGCAATAGTGTGTTGCAGAAGAGGAGAGGGCTCATTGTGTCACCGTGAAAGACACCTCCCTGGCAAGTGACGCTCTTGGTCGTCATTATATATGGATGAACCTTTAAGCTTTTCAACATACGGGTGATGGGTCTATAGTAAGTCGAATTAAAAGCTTCCTGTTAACACAGCAACACAAAGAAATCGCCTCTCGGGTCTGGAGATCCGACTGTCAAAATCCTGACATGATGGAGTTTTTTGGGCTTTGGATTCAGATTCAACGACCCACGTAAAGTAAACATGGTCTGCCAACTAGACGCGGGAAACATTTTTTCTGGGGTTTTTTCATACGTTATGTTAGAACCTTGACGTGCTGGGATTTTTCGGACTTCGGATCCGGCCTATCGACAGATTGCGTTGATGGTTTTTAGCGTCTTTGCAGATACTTCTGTCAATCAGGGGGTTCTACCGACACCTTGCGATGCCTCTATTTGATCCACGTTGTTTTCACATCTCTTACCATACAGGTTCAATCATCCGAACGGTCCTGTAATCTAGGATAGCTGTGAAGATCTTGTACACCGTGTTCAGGCAAGTTTTTGATCTGTGGTTTCTTGGGTTGGACGGGTCGCGTTTCTTTGGCAGGAGTACAGTGCGTCCGTCTCAATACCAACCACTGCGGAAAAGGCATCTCTGACTTTTAATATGCGGTATACACCCAGGCCAGATGTTAGAGTGTAGAAGTGAACTTCTTCCACCGAAGGTTCTTGATGCAATCTGGACCTAAAGCAGAGAGGCTCTTCGTGCCTCTTAGTGCTTTATTTACCTCCTTGGCACTGATTGGTGGGCATTCCTCCTTTATATATTTCTTATAAATTTATAAAATTCACAAAAGATGGTACAGACGTCGCTTCTTGATCTTTGTCTTCGGCTTGTTCTTGGGACCGTGGAGTAAGCATTTTACGTACATCTCTTGTTCGCGGGGGGTTGACGGCATGGTTTCGTAACACTTGCTGTGGGGGTTCGAGAGCTCTGAGTGTTTTTGGCATCACAGAGTGTGCAGGCGCTTCATAATTATAACCTTTGTGATCAAAGACAGTCCTGGCGTCGTAGCATTCAGGCGAGTCATCGTCTAGTCGATCCGTTCGTGAGGGGCGTCGATTGTTTTCATCTTGTTCAGCGTCTGAAACGATCCGAAGTGCTTACCGAACTATTGACAGGTGCTTTTCGTGTTTGTTTAATATATATATATATACGCATCGAACTGATGGGCCTATGACAAAGCCACCGAACGCGTCCTCAGGTTGCGGATAGGGGGTCCCTGTGACAAGGGTGTCTGCTGAATACGGTTACGAAAACTAATAAGCAGTCGCGGACAATTGTCCAGGGATGATCCCGAAGTAAAAAACCCTAAGCTAAGGCGTAAACGACCGTGCTGAAAGATGAATGGCACCTGGGTGTGGTGTCCTTTACGGTGTCTCCAGAATAACGGGCGACATTCTGGAGTATACTGCCTTGCCCTCGCATGCGGGGATTTGCGAGGGTGGACAATTCCTTTCCTAGCTACTCGTGGGAATAATTATGGAAACAAACAACTCAAATCCAATTATAAATGCGGTTCAAAATCATCGAACGCGCAGAGCACCTGACAATGGTTCGGCCAGTATTGCCGATTGTTCCAGAGTTCTGGGTGCTGGATTAGATGGAAATACGATGACGAACCGGCGAGACAATCGACGTTCTTTATGGACGGATCAACTTGATTATGACCTGCTTAGTTGCTATGATGCCAGTATTGTCCCTAACCGCAGAGGTTACATGGTGCGCCTGCACACTCTGTGGCGCCAGAAACACCCAGAGCTCTCACACCTTTCACAGCAAGGGTTAAGAAACCATGCCGTGAACCTTTCGCGGACAAGAGATGTACGCGGAACGCTTCCTCAACAGCTTTAAGAACAAGCCGCAAAGAGGAATCAGGAAACGACATTGAGACCAACTCCTGAAACGAGGCTCTCCTTGAGAGACGACGGCGATTTCAGGACAAGGAGAAACATTAACACTCAGGTTTTTCCCGAACCCCGTGATCTGTCTGAAATGGATGCTACCCTTCGTGAAGATATCTCAGAAGATTCCGACCTCTGAACTATTACGTATTCTGTTTATGATGCGGCCAGAGCTTTGGCTGATTCAAATCGATGGTCCAAACGAACGATTGATGAAAAAACCAAAAAGCCCTTGCATTGGTTAAACAAGAAGATCGGCTGGGCAAGACAAAACGCTTCCCGTATGCAGTGTGTGATTGACTACTTAAAATCTGGTGAGCTTTTTACAGCAAGGGTCCGAAAGTTCGCTCATGATACGAGGATTCATCATCACACATTGAAAATGTCAAAGCTGATGACCATCAAACAGCACATTGTTGACAAAATACGAGTACTATCTGACGCAACGAGGAGAATTAAAAAGAGGAAGGGGTATGTCAGGGAGGATCAGAGTTTCACGCTGACCCATCGCGCCTCTTTAGCGATCCTCCTGTTTTTGTCAAAAACCCACCAGAGTCTGAAGAAGTCGAGGCATTTTGGAGAGAGATTTACGAAGTAGAACCATCCATTGAATGAAGGCACTGAGAACATCATACGCTTCAAGGAGCTGTGCTATGACCTCATAATATCCGAGAGGGAATGCCCACCAATCACTGCTGAGGAGGTAAAGAAAGCATTAAGGGGCACGAGGAACTTCTCCGCTGCTGGTCCAGATTGTTTCAAGAACTTTTGGTGGAAGAAGTTCACTTCTACACATCAACATCTGGCCCGCATCTTTAACTCATATTCAAAGTCGCAGATTCCCATTCCGCAGTGGCTGGTATTAGGGCGAACTGTACTCCTACCAAAGAAAGGCGACTTGTCCAACCCAAGGAACTACAGACCAATAACTTGTCTGAACACGGTGTGTATGATCTTTACATCTATCCTGAATGACTAGATTGTTCGGATAATTGGACCTGTATGGAGTAGGATTTACAAACAACGAGGATCGGAAAGAGGCGCAGCAGGATGTCGGGAAAACCTGCTGATCGACAGGAGTGTCTACAAAGACGCTGCGAACCACAAACGCAATCTGTCGATGGCCTGGATTGATTACCAGAAAGCTTTTGATTCGACTTCCCATAGACTTATCATCTGTCTGTTGAAAAGCTTAAAGGTTCAGTCAGATATAGTGTGATGCATTGAATGATTAATGCCTCTTTAGAAGACCAGATTTAGTATCACTTCTGGAAAACATCGTGTGACTATCAACAGTGTCACTTTCCCTGAGAGCCGCATTCAGGATACAACTTCAGTAAAGGAGGTTCTCCATAGCAGATACAAACACCTGCTCCGACGGATTTGGTCGTTCATCTTGTCGTCGTTGAGCAAGATATCTGCGACTAACTTGCTTGCCGTTCCAGTTATTCTCTATTCGTTTACGGTAGTTCCATGGACGGAGAACGACCTCAAGGCCCTTGATAATACTACGCGTAAGATGATGTATGTGAAGAAAAGCTTGCATATCAACTCGTCCGTTCCGCGCTTATAAATCACACGCCGTAAAGGCGGACGCGGACTCCTCAATCTTGAATGCCTATACAACCGAATCATCCATAGTACTGTTCATATCATCGCGAATGGTAGAGATCTTCTCTTGGCACTGATCAGGAATCACGAAATGAGTGCAGAAGGAGCATTCCTTTACAAAGCCTAGGAGAAGGCAGCTGCAACCCTTGGTCTGAAACTCAACATCAGGAGTGAGGACAGTGCACAACTTCATCAAGATGCCTCAATCCTCAAAGCACAGGTGAAGAAAGCGGAGGCGAAAAACTTCCTGAAACAACATGAAGACAAGGTGATGCATGGAAACTTTTACAAAATGGTAAAAGATTAATTCTTGTCACCTGATTCATTGTTTGCTTTTCTCAAATCACCTGGACTCAATTCAGGAACCGAAAGTTTCATTTTCGCGTGTCAGGACGGTGTGATTTCCACCTTAGCATAACGTAGAAGCATATTACGTCAAGAGGTTTCCAGTGATAGGTGCGGGGCGTGTCTTAAACTCCCTGAGTACCTATGGCATAAACTATCCAATTGTCCTATTCACGCAGGAACGACGTATTTGTACAGACACAACGCTGCCTTGAGAGTGCTTTACCACCATCTTTGTCGCTCTTATGGCGTTTGCCGCGCCCCCACCCCGCTGAACGCTCTGAGGGGGATAGAGTCTATCGTAGAGAACATGGAGTGCCGAATCTACTGGAACTACGATTTCTTGACCGACATCGTGCTTCTTGACAAACGTGAACGAACCATATTCGTGATCGGATTCTCGCCCCTGGCCGACTACAACATCAAAGCCAAGGACTCCGAGAAAAAGGAGAGGTACGAAGATCTCAGAGATCAGCTACATTGACATCATCAAGGATATTCGGATAAAGTAATTGTTCTCATTATCGGTGCTCTTGAAGGTGCGACACCTTTACTGGTTAGTAACCTGAAAGCCATACCCGTGTGCCAAAAATATGCCGTGGCACTCGCGGGTTGAATGCAAAGAGCAGTCATACTTGGGTCGCTCCGTGTCCTTAAGAAACACGAGGGTTTCGCCTGCCCTCTATTGTGATTTTGTCGTGCATGTGGTCACGCATCTTGCGGTCGTAAGACGTGGCCATATGTGTATTTTACCGCGGTTCAACTGGGAGCTTGTGTTATTTTTACTGAATAACAGTTGCTCCCAGGTGGATATAATAATTTTCAATTAAATAAAATTACATAATTAAGTTGACATGAATATATTCCACACATTTATGTTACTTTTTAACAAATATACTTGAATCATTGTCTAGTTATTTGTTACGTAAAAATAGTCTTATCTTTCTCGAGGTCAAATATAACTATGCGAGTAGATCTGGAGGCATAAGTGATAAAATATAGTAATAAAATTACCCCCTGAAGCCAGCATCTCTTTAAGGTAAACCGCTTCTTTTTCCAGAGTCGTGACATTCGTAGATACCAAAATCTCTACCCAAAAGTTTCTGGAGGCTACCATGCGACAAATAATATGAGTGTTCATTGCGCGAATTTCGAAGGTTTAGGCAAATGACTAAGGAGTGAAATGCATTATTCTTATCAGGTCCTTCGCAACACGGGCAAAAACTGTCCATGTTAAATTCGTATTTTGTCGAGTCGTAGATAATATGATATGAAAAACTTGGAAAAGCGAGTTTGTGCAATTAGCATTGTGACATAAATTTGTAAATGCAGCTTTAAGTCCGGTTGGATGGATCTCTCCTGATACGAATAGGGAAATATTTGAAGTCATGAATTCTCCGCCGCTCTATCAAAATCGCATTTTCTCAGGTAGTTTCCGTATGTTTTGAGTATATATTTTCAACTTTTAGACAGAGAATAAAGGTAAAGGTGAACCCAGTATTCCTCAAAGTTGCAAGTACCAAGCATATTTTATACCTGAAGAAACCAGTTGTATTTTGAGTTTGCTGGACGAAGCGCAGCGGGAGCCTTGGAGTGCCGGTTGGTAAAATTAGGATTTTTTAAATAAAATTTAGTTTCAACCTTCTCGATTCCAGCCAAATATTTGAGTCCCCAAGTATCTACATTCAGAGTGGTCAGTTGGTCGTGGGGGCTAAGGCATGCGCTTTGAACCCGCGCCGGATGTTTGTGGGTTCGATTCCCGCCTCGCACTCTGGAAGAGCTTCGGCGGCCCATGCGTTGAACATTTGCCTAGCAAGGGAGTGTTCTTCTCCGTAAAGTCGTGGTGCTGGTACCTCTAGAGAAAAAAGGTTACTCTAAGTATTCGGGGCTGGTGTTCTTGGTGGTTTGGAACCCACCTCAAGCTATAGGTCCCCCTTACTACTAAGGTAGTGGTAGGGTGTGTAAAGGAAAAGTGGAGAAATACGAGGAAAATGTAAACCCTCAGGGAACACATTGAATCAACCAACCAAGTATCTACATTGTACAAAAACACGATAAGCGCCAGACTGCAGAAAAGGGTATCCCTTGCCTTCCAAGAGCTTGTTTCCGCTGACTTTAAAATCTGCATTACAGTACTTGATGCAATGTTCCTCGACGTGATAAATTTCTTGGTCGCTCTAAGAAACGAACTTCAGTTCGTGAAAATCTGTTTCAAATAAGGAAAGCTGCCAACTTCTTCTATTGGTGTATCGCTGTATGTTAATTCGTAATTTTTCCTACGCCTGTGTTTTTGAAAAACTAAGATCTTGGTTTTCACTACATTGACTGTTAAAAAATTGTCGATACAGTATTGATGTATAAGTTTCTTTTGAAGGTCAGTTTGAGATTCCGCAAAGATGACTATATCAGTTGGTCGTGGGGGTTGAGGCATGAGCATTTAAACCACTCCAGCTAGTCGTGGTTTCGATCCCCGCCGCGCACTCTGGAAGAGTTGCGGCGGCCTACGCGGAGAACACTTACCTAGCAAGGGAGAGTTCATCTCCGGATGCTGTTGGTCTCCCCTAACATTAAGAAAGGTGATTGGACGTGTGAAGGAATAGTGAAATATTACAAAGACAATGTGAGCCCTTAGGAGACACATTGAATCATCCTGTGTGTGTGTGTGTGTGTGTGTGTTTGCGTGTGTGTGTAATAACATTAAGACAAGGTGATGCACGGAAACTTTTAGCAAATTGTAGGAGATCAATCCTTTTCATAAGTGTTTCCTTGGATCCTCCTTTTCGACAACTGTTTTTTGTTTCCACTTACAAAATCTGGTAGAGAGTGTAGCTAGTGCTAGTCGTGATAAGTGACCAAAAGTTCGTGAAGCTTAGTTCAGACTTTTATTTTTATTTTCAGCACCACGCTAGAATTCAGTACGATGAAGAGAAGAAGCAGTACGAAATAGTAGACTTGGGTTCCAGAAATGGAACGATTCTCAATAATAAAAGACTGTCGGTAGCCAAATACGAGTCTGATCCGCACAAAGTAATGCATGGATCTGTTGTTCAAGTAGGCTGTACAAAACTATTATGTCATATCCATAGCGGATATGAAACATGTGGCAACTGTGAACCTGGACTATTGCAGCCTACTACGAGCATAGAAGAAACTTCTATTCCCAAAAAGGAGCAACACAAATCGGAACTGCGTCGCTTGAAATCGAAATTTGGAGTGGAAAACAATAATGCTGATGTCGCAAGTCGGGTAGCTGCAGGCTATCACGATAGGGCTCGAATAAGGAGAATATGCGTCGGCTCTTCTGATCATCACACAAAAACGCAGCAGAGTTCTCTAGAGACGTATGTACCAAGCCATTCACATCTTCGCATGAAATATGCTTTTATTGGGACTGTTCATAAATGAACGTGAGTTCTATCCCTGATAATAATAATAAAAATAATAATAATAATAATAATAATTTATTAATGAGTTCATTCATGAATAAAATAAATAACTTTTTTTTAAATCAAACAGTTAGTAGCTTTGAAAAAGCATCAATAAGTGACGCAAGTTGCCCCCAGTGCACTTTGCTGCTGTGCAATGACAACATCGTTAAAAGACGAACTTTGAACTACACCCATAACATAATATTGTGCCAACCAAAAAATCAGAGCAACAAATTTCGAACTTCGAAGTAAGATTTTCAATATCTTGACTTCATCAGACTTGACTCAGTCCTGGGCTGATGATGAAACACTGGGTTGAGAGAACTGACATGGGATAAATTTTTGACGAGAATGGATAAAAAAATGAATAAAATGAGTCAATTATGAAATCATTGATTCTTCCAATAATGTTTAGCCTAATACTCAGGCTGTTGCTGAAGAAGAGAAAACCGGGATCACCTGAAAGGAGGCTTGAATCCGACATTGCATGTGAATTGCTGATATTGTTAGGTGTGAGGTTGTTGATCAGTGCAGTTAATAATATTCTCAGTTCCTCCTTGAATTAGTTTCATTTCTTAAAATCTTTTTTGTTAGTTTCCTTAGTGTCTCTTTATTTTCCTCTATTATTCGTTTTTGTTCCTTTATGGAAATTTCTCTTATTTCACTGTTTCTTCCTTGTGCTTCTTCCTATTAGAAAGGCTCAATTCGCACTCTCCTCTTGTTCCCGTTGTTCTGTTCTTTATAATTCCTAGCTGTTCCTTATGTTGAATAAGGAGTTTTTAGATAATTTTTCCGCCTAAGGACCCTTTCACTTTTTTCCCCTCAATCAGCATTGGCCTTTCCAGGCTGTTTTTTTTTCGTTCTGAGAGTGCTATTCTGTTTTGGAGCATTCGCTTCATATGTCAGTGTGGGTAATATTTGATGATCATGTAGTCCATGGTTACTGCGGGAGAAAAGTCGGCACTCTTATTATGGTTTTCATGGAGTTAGTTTTCTAGCTTCACTTGAGTTATGCATGTGGTAAAGTTTTCAAGTCCATTTGTATTATTCTCTCTTTGAGGTTCCACAATGTAATTTACATGCCTTTTCATCTGCCTTTTTCGATAATTTAGTAACTCAAAGGAAGTACTTCTGAAAGTTTGATCTGGCAGAATGCGCACGTCTTGCCGTAACCGACTCCGGAAATCTCAAATTAAAGATAATCCGTTAAAAATGCTACAAACTATATATTTAACCTGATACAAGCATTTCCTCGAGCATTAAACTTCATCCTTCGGAGAGCATCCCTACACAAGACACTTATCACCAAGGCGAGCACACAAGGTACATTTAGATGAGGGGAACACAAAATTTGAAAAGATGATAAGGACAATAATTAGGAAAAAAAATTATTAGCTGTTCACGAGGATTCGTACAGAAATTGCAACGGTAATCTTGAAAGACGAACAAGTTGATCGAAATAGAGAAAAGGGAAGAATAAATTAATCATGAAAATGGAATGATTTTATCAAATAATCTTCCAAATATTCGAGCTTAACAAAAGACAACAATCCCAAGTTGGAAAAATATTAGAAAACAGATTGATTTCTTAACATGAAAAAAACATAGGGCGACTAACTTGACAAAACTCAAAGTAGACGTTAGGGGGCACAACCACAGTGAACAGCAATATTATCACGTAAGTCTAAAATGTAAATGAATAATTTATTAAACCCTCGATGAAAGATTAGGACAAGAAATCATGGCGCCTGCTGGTTCCGATTGGTGAAACTTGATAATTATGCTGAAAAAAACGTTCTTGCTTGGATTTTAGAAAGGATAGCAATGTTACAAAACAATACCATTACCTAATCCGACTTATGACAGAAGTATTGGAAATCTAGAAATCTGTAAAATCTTTTTCAAAAATGGATTTGAAGTTTGCCTTATTAGCTACTCCGCTGAGACCGGTGGGCAAAATTATTACTGCAGACTTGAAACCGAACGTTTTTGAGTATTCAGACGACATAGTTACAGCTACTTAAAATTTCGGAAAACATCTGAAGTTTTCGAACATTACACTAGAAAAAAGTAAGTATGCAAATTCAACGACCAGCCCAGACAGATGCAAATTTAGCTGCTCGGAAGAAATATCTTGGTTTTAAAGTTGAAGAAAAAGGACTCCAAGTGGACAAGGACAAAATATGGTACAAAAGTTGGTACGAAAAATTGATTCTTCACTTTGCTGAAATAATATAAAAATTATACCTACTACTGTAGAAGATAGAACATAAGATTGAGGATGGGAACAAGATAAGGCTTTTCAGAAAATTATAGACGTTTTGAAATCGGCACCAATTTCAACATGTCCAGACGTGACACAACCTTTCTACCTTGGATCCGACGCAAGTGACACAAGGTTGGGAGCGTCACCCACTTGAACAATACACGGCGTGAACCATGTGATCGCTCAAGCAAGCAGAGGCTTGAACGGTCATCCAAAAACTTATACAATGTTTGGAAGTTATTGCTTTGAAGTGATAACAGGCCACATAGCGTTCAAGTAGCTCCATAACCTCAAAAATGCTACTGGACGATGGAACAGACGAATGGTGCTTCATTGAAAGGAAACACATTAAAGAAAGACAGGAAAATACGAAAAATTCCTATTACGGGATTCACCAGTATATTTCTTTAGGCTACATCCATTGGAATAAGAACAATAACAAATTTCCAAACCTTGAAAATTAGTCGTTCCAAAAAAAAACGTATGCTTTAAGTTTTACGAGAAAACACCGATGAAGTCCAAGCAGGCTATTTAGGCTTATGGAACACTTACACTAGAATGTACAAACAGTACTTCTTGCCAAGGGTATATTCGAATGTGATCAGTTACGTAAAAACCGATAGATTCGTCAAAGACTAACTATTATTCTATTTTTTAAAACCTCTTCGTTTTTTTTACTCAGTTTTTTTATCTTTTTTATCTTTTATATTTATATATTTATATATTATATATATATATTTTTATATTTTTTTAACTTTTTATAGATGACTTGAAGTGAATAAAAAATTTGAGATGATTTCGAAAAAAATAGATATAATGCATTCAATGCGAATTTTATCACTGTATACAATAAAAATACAAACGGTATAAATGTTATATATCTCTTATCACAATTTTTATCATCACCATCATCGTTAGAAGTTGCGGATCCTGATAAGTCAGAGGAAGATTCAATCGGTTCTTTCGAACCATACTTTTAGCAGGAACCATTTGAAGGAAGCAACAATCGCAAGGTTTCTGGTGACAAACTTTTTGCTTTCTTTTCATACTTCCTGCCCATGCTCGATATGTACGGATCTGAAGTTGAGAGGGGTCGATTGAAAATGTCTTGCATGGTCGCTGTTCTTGATTGTTTTTGAGCAAAATATTCGCGATATTGTTTTATGTCTTTGTTACGGGCTTCTTGTGCGGCTCCCGGCAATTTTCCCATAGGAAGTGACGACCATTCAATTATAAAAGGACCGTAAATCAAAATTTTGTAAATCGCAGTTGGTATGTTATACCAAGGATACAAAGTTACGAAAGTTTCAGCTGCTTGAAGACAATATTGTTTAAATGCAGTCACATTCACGGCGAACTCAATTGAATCAACTTACAATATTGCGTAGAATCTTTTTAAAATTTTCTCGTCTACACCTAAAATTCTGGCTGAATCTCAAGTGTTTCCGAAAAAAACGTCTCGCAGTGTTTCCGTCGTTGCTGCAACCAAACCCTTGTTTCAGTTCATCATCAATGAGACCCAAGTCTTTCTTGAATGCGGCTTCAATATTTCGCTTCCGCTCAGCAATTGATAATTTTTCTTCATCTTTTCGAAATTGTTATTCCTGAACGCCGATTTTGTAGCATACTTTACCGTAATCATAATGAAAAATAAGTCAAATCTAACTGTAACTTTCTTCCTGTCTAATGGTCGTAAAAGGAATGAGAGACTCGATTATATCGACAATATCGAGGTAATGAAGGCTTGGGTTTTTTCCAAATAACTTACTGCTGGTTCAAATTATATGACCCTAAAATTTGCAATGGAATGAAAGACGTTAAAAATACACCAACATCGGAACAGTCTTCGTACGTGAACTTTTGTTCGTATTCGCTGTGCCCGGAACTTCCATCACAACCCCATTTACCAATTAATCTTAGGTTTTTCGATACATTGGGGTGCCAAGAGTTGATTACGTCTTGTTGTACTTCTAAGATTCTATCGCATGTATGATTTATTAGAGACCTTAATTTTTCTTCGGTTGAGGTCTCACTCACCGTAATATCTAAAGGATAACAACGTTTTTTAGCAGCAAGAATGTTTTCGTATGATGGATGAAAATAACATTTTTCCCCCCTTGAAGAGCTTCAGATGTCTTTTTGCTGTTGTTCTGTTAATTATGTATCTACAAAATCTACCAGTGCTCCATCTCCGGACATCTCAATTGGTCGTGGTTCCATTGAAGATTTATATGCAGCTCGGTATTTCGCAGCACTTGAAGAAGATTTCGTTGTTATATCTTTTATCATCAGTGCAGCATCGTTTTTACCTTCAGAAGAAAGTCTTATTCTGGTAGCCAAAGCTAATTCTTCCAAGCAACACTTCGCTAACCTCCAAAGCCAATCTTTTCTGTGTGCGTTCACTGGATTCCTCGAAACTCGATTAGACCACGTCTACCTGCAGCAGCAGAAGTTGATTCTTTAACAGGTTTGCAATGATTCTGTAAAAAATAACGTTAAATTGTCCATCCCCACAATTCAAAATTTTAAAAAACATAGTCAAAGTACCATCAACAGTGTTATTACGGTTGATGATAGGGGTGGAGGGGGGGATGTCTAAAATAGCCCCTAACCTGGAATGAAAAAAAAATTAGAAACATGTAACGGGGATGCCTGGCTATCTACCGCTATATTTCTGAAATTCGGAGACCTGCAAATAGTCGATAGAGCGCGGAACTTTTTGGAATAAAACGAAAATGAGGAACATTAACTACAAAAATCAAAAATAAAATGAATAATGAAATAGTTAATCTTATTATTAATAATGAAGTAAATCGAATAATCAAATTAATTAGAAATTCGCCTTTGATTAAAAAAAAACTGTTTTCTAGGTGAGGGGAAGGGCTTGTGTAACATTCCTGAAGCCAGGACTGCAGGATCGCGCAGCAAGTCTTCATCGATTTCGAATCTTAATAACATTAGTAACACTCTACACTGCACAGAACTTAGAAATCTCCTGGTATCACAACTATTTTGGTACTTCTTGTTCGGTTGCGAGATTCACATGCGTCTTTGAAACGTTTTTACTCAATACTCATTTAAATATGAAATATATTAAATTTCAAACGATTTGTTCATATGATAGTGATTCACGTATCTTCGAAATTACCCTCTATTAAACCGTTTTAAAATCGACTGTGTGGAACAGAAAATATTTCACTTTGCAGGAGTTTATTATTCTGGAGCACAAATTGCATTGAACTTCTCTCCAGAACGGTTAGGTTCAGACTGACCTCAGTCAGCTGTAACCTGAGGGTTATGGACCAGTTTACGGATGGCACAGGCTGCAGGAACACCTGTTGTATGGAATGCAATTCACAGAAGTCAAAAATAAGAAAGTTCATTTTTTGATTTTTGACTTTTTTTAGTCCAGTCCACTTTGCGCTGTTCCATTCTGAGCAAGCTTTTACCTTCACCTCCTGATTTGCATTTGCGAAGAATTTTTTTAAATAAATTATCCGGAGCTGGTGTCTAATTCATGTGATTTGTTGTTGTTTAGGAAACACAAGGCACTATCACTAAAAGAGATCGCCATGTGCTGAAATTCCAGGTTCCAATGCGCTGATGAGCACATCGAGTGAGACGATAACTGTACAAAAAAAACTTTCTTTATTATTCATTATATCCTTTATTATATCCTTATTGTTACAACGATCAAACAAATAGTGCGTCAAAGCACTCTTTTCATCGCACTAGAAGGTTCTAGCCAAGAGAGAAACGGTACACAAAAACGACGATGCGAGTAATGTCGATAATCGAACGGTTCGGGTAAATCGATAATTCGCTTAACCGACTATTTCAAAAGAAAGTGAAATTTCACATCTAATAAAATGACAATTTAATCTCAACAGATCCTTAACATAATTACCCCATGTGAACCTTTCGGTTCACACCTTGGAAAGCTCATAGTTGTTTTACAGTAGATTCAATCACTAACTTCAGCATCTTCCTCCACATGCTTTACAAGCAGGAGCGCAAGTTTGGAAATCGGTCGAGTATAAAGTCCCGTAGCAGTGCGAACAACAACTACCCGTACAAGGCCGTCGGTTTCTTTCTTCGATTCGATAATTCCACCTAGATCCCATTTCGTGGGAGGAAAATTCTCTTGTTTCAATAAGACGAGTTGACCGTTGCACAAATTCTCCTGCTGGGGTCGCCATTTATTGCGTTGTTGCAATGACAGAACATAATCTTCCGACCAAGCCTTCCAGAATGACCAAAGGAGTTGCTACCAGAGCTGCAACTGAGATAAACTATTCTCTTTAACATCAAGAAAAGACACTTCGGGAATGGCGGTCAATTCTACACCAATTAAAAAATGGCACGGTTTCAGTACCCGCAAGTCCTCTGGGTCATCCGACAGGGGAGCAAAGGTCGAGAATTGAGACGCATTTTGATTTGGCAGTGTAAAGTACTCAACTCTTCGAAGGTCGGAAAACGATTATCTAAGATTCGTCGCAACTGGTGCTCAACGCTTACACTCCAGATTCTCAGATGCCCCCAAAATGTGCTGCTGCTGGAGGAATATATTCCCAACGAATCTTGTCATTCATCAAGTACGATTGAACATGCGAACTCTTTATAACTCTGGAAAACGTCTCAGGGTTTTTGCGATCGGCGCCCTCAAAGTTCGTTACATTATCACTATAAATAGTGTGAGGCAATCCTCGTCGAGCACCCATACGTTCAAGAGCTGCTGTAAACGCCTCCGAAGTGTAGTCGCTTACTACTTCTAAATGTATTGCGCGTACGTCGAAACACACATACACCGCAATGTAAGCGAAATGATAAGCATTACCCCGACCCTTATTCAACTTGATTTTCAAAGGTACTGCATAATCCACACCTACGTGTGTGAAGGGCCGCGAAGGTCGCGAAATCGGATTGGCAGGCAGAGCCCCCATTAACTGTTCGGCAACAGTCGCTTTTAAACGAGAACAGGGAATACAATTGTAAATCACGGATTTGACTACTTGTTTGGTTCTCAAAATCTAATAAAGCTGCTGAACTTGAGTCATGGTGAGCTGAATGGCACCATATGGACATTTTTCATGAAAGTGATGAACTATCATGCTCACAACCGGGTGTTTGCTGAGTATAGCCGGACGGCGTCGATGGAATTCCAACGGCGCATTGGCTAACCTCCCACCGACACGTAGAATCCAGTCACTGTCAAGAAACGGATTCAGAGCTACGAGCACTTGACTTTGGTAGAGAAGTCTCGTTTTCCAACAGCGAGATTCCTAGAGGGAACAAAGTCCCTTAATCAATAAAACGCATACCTTTTTTGCATCCGAAAAATATTTCGAAAGCGGACAATCACTTTCCAAATCATGATGTTTCTTCATTGCGGTGATTCGCAGTGTCAGAAACTTTAGAACATATGCAACAGTCCAAGAAGTTTTGACCACGTCGAAATCCTTGAAATCAGCTTATCAAACCACGTGGGTGGGACTTTGACGACACAATGAGTGTTCTCTCGAATCTCTTCATTCGTATCCGAATCCAAAAGGGCTTGAGAATATGGCCACAAATTCCTTGACTGGCTCAACCTCCAAGGCCCCTTCCACCAAAGTTTATTTTCCACGAGCTCGGCTGGCTTCGTACCTCGTAAAGCCGTATCTGCGGGTTATCCTCGGAACTAACGAGACGCCAGGATTCAACTGGAGCGACTGATTGAATCGTAGCAACGCGATTCGCTACAAAAGTCGACCAAGAAGATGGATGCTTCTTCATTCAAGCAAGGACTATAGTGGGATCGGTCCAAAACACTAAGTTCATGGTTTGAAATTCTGTAATAGATCTGATAACTGGCATGAATTGCGTGAGTAGGACAGCACCAGATAATTCCCGTCGAGGAATTGACAAAGTCTTTAGAGGAGCGACTTTGGTTCTACTTGAGAGCAACGTCGTATGTACTTCTCCCGAACGGAGTACTAAACGGACATAAACCACAGCAGCGTAAGCTGCGCTGGATGCATCCGAGAATCCTTGAAGAGTAGAATCAACTACTTCTTCTCCTTGTCCAGTTCAGCGGGGAATGGAACATTGTCTCAATTTCGGAAGTTCCTCACAATAAGACTGCCAAACATCAGTAAAGTCTTGTGGAAGAGTCTCATCCCAGTCGGACGACTTCAGCCCCAATCTTTGCATGAAAATCTTAGCTAAAATTACAACTGGGGGAACCCATCCTAAAGGATCATAAAGACGGGCGACCAAGGACAACACAGATCGCTTCGTCACTACTAACGTTTCAAATGGCTCAATTTCATACCGATGAGTATCTTGTGCAGGGACTCAAACAATCCCTAGTACCTTCAAGGAATCATCCTCTTTAAGAGGTTTCTCAATTGCAAGCCCAGAGTCAGTAGGATTAATATCTTCCATCAATAACGCTGAATTGCTTGCCCATTTCCGTAAGTGGAACTTTCTCTTCTCAAGAAGAGCTTGAACCTCTTCACGAATTTTAGGAAAATTTTTTTTTTGAATCAGCTTCGAAAAGACAGTCATCAATATAGATTTGTCGAGAAAGCACCCTTGAGGCCAATGGAAACTCAGCAACTGCATCCATCACGAGTTGCTGAATGACTCGTAATGCCAAGTACGGAGCTGACGAAGTACCGTAAGTAACGGTGTTCAACCTAAAAGCTTTTGGGTCTGACCCGGGATGTGAATACTACAAAATTCTCTGATAATCCCGATCCAAATCGTGAACGAAAATCTGCCGATACATCTGAGCCATATCACCGGCGTAGACGTAACGAAACGTTCGCCACCGCAACATAACCTCGAAAATCCCCGTTTGCAACTTGGGACCGATATGCAAATGATCATTGAGACTTGTGAAATTCGATGTCTTCGCAGAGGCATTGAAGACCACCCGAAGTTTCGTAGTCAAACTATATTCCTGCAAGACAGGGTGATGAGGCCAAATAAACGACTTGGGATAATGCTTAAAAAGTTCAGGTGAAGAAACAAATTTCTTCGATAAAGCAAATAATGACCTTTCAGCTGATCTTTGCGATTTCGCAATGTTTAGTGGGGGACCCGATTCGAACGGCAGTCGCACCACGTAGCGACCATCTTCCAATCGGGAATGTGAACTCAAAAAATTTTGTTGTCGTTAGTTGTTAGGAAGAACTCCTCAGTCTTTTCAAAAGAACGATCTACAAAATAAGGATCACTGGAATCTGGTTTCGAATTTTGTATTTGTGTTTCCGTGATGAGACACCATTCCCTTATGTTAGAGAAGATTCGTATTCTATTCTGTAAATCGGCCACAGTGAGTTGACCACCACTGACTCGTGCTGCAGATTGACAATAGCACTAAGTTCCACAAATGTGGTATTCGCATCTGCGTATGTAGCAATTCGGTAAAGAAAGTGTAATGTAGCGCACAAATACTTGTTCACTCACCGGTGAAGCCCAAAATGGCTTCCAACACCGTGAATAAGGGGTGTAAGTTTTTACGCCAATAAATGACGCATTCACATCACAATAAAACACAACTCGTATCAATCGATACTGATAAGATCGCCAAAAATGTTTAGGAAACACAAGGCACTATCACTAAAAAAGATCGTCATGTGCTGAAATTCCAGGTTCTAATGCGCTGATGAGCACATCTAGTTAGACGATAACTGCACAGTAAAAACTTCCACTATTATTCTTTATATTCTTTATTATATCCTTATTGTTACAACAATCAAACAAATAGTGCGTTAAAGCACTCATTTCATCGCACTAGAAGGTTCTAGCCGAGAAAGGACCGACACACAAAAACGTTTCTTAAGATAAATGCGCGTAGATATTGACCATTCGACGTCAGACAAAGAACTCAACAACTTTTTCTCTTCATTCGTCCGTCCGACCGACAATATCGATGCGAGTGATGTCGAAAATCGGAGGGTTCGGGTTAATCGATAATCCGCTTCACCGACTATTTCAAGAAAAAGTAAAATTTCACATATAATAAAACGACAAGTTAATCTGAACAAATCCTTAACAGTTGTCAAATATTTACCCATTTCGACCTCCATTCTGTTGGTAAGAAATTATTACCTAGCCATGTTTGCGTTTGTAGATAAATCTATTCAGGTGCTCCTGGGCTGCATCTGCTGTGCATGGTAAATTAAATAACAATACACAAGTATCTTTTGCTATGGCTGTGGTGAAATGTGGGCAACGGCACTGATCAAAATTTTTTTTTGTTTAAACTAACAAATAATTGTTTAACAATGATCGTTCAACAATTATTAGACAAGAATATTTATGAGACGTTGCGAAACTTTTTAGTTCGAAGAAACAAATAAAAAGCTATCCAAGTTTTTCAGGTTTATGCCGGAAATTTTTTTGGAGAAAACGGTTCTTCTGATAAGATTCTTTCGATAAGATTCTTTCGAAAGTGGTTTTTGCGAATAATCCTCTAAGAATTCAGCAGAAAAGAATGGTAGAAGGAGAGGTAGGCAAATATTTGTTGTTTACACTAAACAAAAGAAAAGTTGTTCAACTCTTTCAGGTTGAGGTCTGAAATTTCTTTGGAACAAATTATTCCTTTTTTCATGATTTTCTACTAAGTATTTTTATTTTCCGTGAATGATCGTTTAACGATTCAATAGACTAAATAGTGATAGCAGATTGTAAGAATATGTCTGACTTCATTCTCCATTCATAATGTGTCCCCTAAAGGTTGACATAACTTCCTTTCCTTCACATATAAAGATTTTCAACAATTTTCTTTTTTTCTCTTAGCCTATCTTATTTCCTAATATACATGTTACGCACTGTTGTCCTGCTATATAATAATAGGATAGTGTGGTTCTAGTTTAGGAAATATACGCCGGAGGTTCCCAGACAATCGAGGGTATACCTTAGTGTTTATTTTCATTATTTTGTAGGGACGCTGAATCTTGCCTCTGAGAGAGGTGCCTTTGCTGCCATGTTGATTTTGGAATTCATTGAAGGGTTATAAAT
>WSXT02028877.1:1173-13806 GCA_011762715.2 Neuroterus valhalla | reverse complement strand
AGAACTAGGATATGATTATAATGAGTGGATGAATGATGCACAGGATAGGGACGCGTGGCGGTCTCGGGTTGATGAGGCAATGAACTTTCGAGTTCCAAATGCTGATAAATAATAATAATAATAATAATTCTTCAAAAACCGGTATACTTCAAAAGTCAAGAATTTTTTTCTTCCATTTTTGTTATTAAATAAAAATATAGATATTCAGAAATAGGCCATGACAGATCGATGCGGAATCATATTATTTTTCGTTCGAAAGAAAAGTTAAGATCGGATAATAATTTTCTTCTGAAAATTCTTCGCCAATCAATCCCTCCAGAAAATTACACTATAATAGATTACCTGAGAGCAACGACATTTGCAGGACTGTTTTCCCTAGGTTCAACTCCATCTTCGAGAACAGCGGCCTCCGCAACAGGGATATACCACTTTAATTCAAAGGTGAATTTATCGCGGCCTGAGGCTTTGTACTTGGCGCAGGCGATGACGTCGTTGAAAAGGAACAAATGTCGGAGCTTTCGATGACCATCGGCTAGTTCCACGACGAAAGAATTCTTCACTAGCCTTCTCTGCGCCCGATCGTGACTCTGGAATACGTTCAATGATAAATTAAAACTGTATTCAATATATCAATTAAGTCATTTAATTACTCCTCTCGTAAAAAGTGAAAAATTACAAAATTGACAGTTTTTTGTTATGAGCGTTCCACTCATCTTGTATGAGTTACAGGGATGGATTGGGACTCATTTGAGAGTTTGTATGATCGCGATTTTGTGATGAATAGAAAGAAAGCTCTGCTCAATATTTATATATCCGGACTCAAATTTGAATAATCTTGCAAAAAATCGAATGAAACGGACATACCGGAAACATAGACTTCGTCTGTATGATGTTGAACTCGTCCAGGAAGTTCCTCGTCATAGCGAGGGCCTCCGAAAGTGGCGCGTGATCCGCATGGTTCAGTGGCGTATGTTTAAGCAAATCCTGCAAACGAATAAAAAAAAGTTAGTTTAATTGTTTGTATGATGAACAGCATGAGTTGCAACCAAGCTTAACCTAAAAGCCTAGTCACTATAATGGAGTTTGTGAATACAAGTTTGTGATGCATAGATAACTTCGGCACAAAAATGAAATCATACCATTGAGTGACGAGATTTTTCAGGTTCAAATTGATTTGGAATAACTATGCAAGACGTGTACGCATCATTTAAAAATAAAGAGTTTGGAAATTAAGATTACATGAAGAACGAGGGCGTTCTTTTGGACACGAGCCACCGGTTTGTGAAGAAGGTCTTCGAGGGATAAACCTGGTCCCTTTGGAAATCCTTTCAGTCTAATGTCTCTTGTGATTTCGCCGAACTGGGCTGAGTGCGCAGAACATCTGCGAACGGTGTCAGTTGCCCTTGCGTAATTGTGCAGAAATGCACCGTAAATTCCAATATTGCTTCCCATAACCTAAAATATTGCCAGATGTTATAGGTACATTCGAGATGAAATGTAAATTAGATAAAAGTGGAATATTTTCGAATCAAGAGACCTTAAATTGCTCTCCAACGGTTGTTTTGCTGTCCCATTTTTCAATCTTCTTTCTCAGACCATCTAAAAATGCTTGATGAAGAGCGTGAAGTTCTGGTATTTTGTAAAACATTGTCCCGAATTCTTCTTCGGAAATAACAGGTTGAGAGGTTGTCAAAGTAGCCCTGATTGCTTTCATGTACTGAAATATAAAGAAAAATCAGTAAGCAATGTGCTTGACGTTCTGAACGTTCAAATGAACGAAACTCCTTTCTCATGTCTTTGCAGACTAGAAATAGTGCCAAAATATTTATTTGTTTCCATTGCAAATAGAAGCAGAGAGAAATAGAGAGTAAAAATGCATTAGAAATGTCAACTACTAATAAGGTGGCGACCCTAGCGGCCACTTGTTCAGAATAGGTTCATATTATTGATATATCCATGATATCGATTTTTGTATCCACGACTCGTTTGGTGGTGCAGAATACTGCATGTCGAAAACCACGTCGGTAAATGAATGTGGACTCTAAAGAGTGTACAAGTGTGCGTCGCGTGGATCTAAGTAGGTACACTTTACGCACACAATCTGACTTCGGCTTCGGCCCGGCGCCGACAATAGCCGAACAAAAAGTTTCACGAATCGTCGATCCCGCCATCGAAGGCATTTGATTCGAATATTTTGACAGCTACAATCTTCAAGCGAAATGAGCCCAGTTGTGTGTTTTTAACTGTCAACTGTTTTATCTAGTAATCTGTTAGCGCATTTTCTATCTATTCTCGATTTAGTGACTTTTCATCTGAAATGATGAATCTTTGTCAAAATAAAAATTTTGTTTCAAGGATAATTCAACTTTCAATCAAAAACAATTTAAATCTTGAATTCAAAAAACTTGAACTCAACCAAGAAAGATTAATTTTCAACGAAGAAATAAATTCCTAAACAAAAACCTGATATTTTTACATTTCACAAAAAAAAAAAATTTCCAAACTGAAAAGTTCAACTTTGACTGAAAGGACATTTTCTTACCCACAATAATTTTCAACACAGAAGTTAGATGTTCGACTAGAAGAGATAAATTTCTAACCGAAAATTGAATTGTCACAAATTGAGTAGAAAGAACTGAAAAATATCAATTGTCACAGAAGAAGAAAATAGTGAAATTTCTGATTGGAAACGCCAAGTTTCAATACGAATTAACGAACTGATAACAGCAAATTCGAAACTTTACATTTCAATACAAATAGATTCAATTTTTATTAAAAATAATTCAATATTCAATTAGATAGATAAAGTTTCAACTGAACTGTTAAATCTTTATTTACAAAACTGAATTTCCAGCAAATAAGTTCAGCTCTAAAATAGGCAGTTGGATTTTCAGAAGAGCCATTGCATTTTTGATAATCAAGTTATTTCTCCCAAATCAGAAAATTTTCCAACAAAAAGTAGAATTTCAAACCAAAAAGGATTAGTTTTCAGAATGGAATAATTGCATTTTTTGCCACAAAGTAATGTTCGACCAAAAAAAAAAAAAAGAATTTTCGACAAAATATTCGAATTCGAAAACATAAAGACAAATTTTTATTTCATGTGCTGAATCTAACTTCCAACCAATACTTTAGTTTGTATCGAAAAAGATTAAATTTCAACCAAGAAGTTTAATGGATTAATTTGAGATATTAATTTTGCCGATTACTGGTCCAAGAATTATTTTAGAGAAATGAGAAAAAATCTGCCACGGCCAGGATTTGAACCGAGATTCGACACTATACATGAGTGGGGCTTTAGCCAATTACGCTACCGGGGCACTGGTATAATAAAATAATTCTTGGACCAGTGAACGGCAAAATTATCATCCTGAATTAATTGATCAAACTCCTTGGTTGAAATTTGATTTTTTTCGATACAATCTAAAGTACTCATGCACATTCGTCTTCAACGTAGTCTGCTTAGTCACGTTTGATTTACGTGTTGCCGGTCAATTTGTTTACCATTTTGCAAGTGCCATTCGAGGTATTATCTCGATTTTTTTTATTTTTATGTTAACCTGAGTCTAAAAAAAGAAAAAAATTTGGATGGACTTACACGGTTCTGAACGCAGTCGATTTTTGAGGTTATTTATCTCGACAAGTATCAACTTTTTCAAAATTCTGTTTATTCAGATCTGTAGAGCTCCATCAAATCTCGAATTTACTTTCTCATTTTTCTTTTCTTTTAAGGATTTGATTTTTGAGAAGGTTTTTTCCTTCTCCTGAAGAATTTGTCCTGGTGGACTTTCATGGTTTTGCCGTGGAGCCCTTCAGTTAAAAACACACAACTGGGCTCATTTCGCTCGAAGATTGTAACTGTCAAAATATTCGAATCAAATGCCTTCGATGGCGGGATCGACGATTCGTGAAACTTTTTGTTCGGCTATTGTCGGCGCCGGGCCGAAGCCGAAGTCAGATTGTGTGCGTAAAGTGTACCCACTCTTTAGAGTCCACATTTATTTACCGACGTGGTTTTCGACACGCAGTATTCTGCACCAACAAACGAGTCGTGGATACAAAAATCGATATCATGGATATATCAATAATATGGACCTATTCTGCACAAGTGGCCGCCAGGGTCGCCACCTTTTTACTAGTTGACATTTCTAATGCATTGTGTTACTTTCTATTTCTCTCTGATAGTAGATTACAAAAGAAACTTCAAATGCATCATTAAAAAATGTGGTTGGAAACAATATTGGTCGATAAAATAGAATTGCGAAAGAATATTTCGTTCATTTGAACGTTCATATCTTCCAGGTCATCAATTAATTTAACTCACCTGCAACATAACATTGAGACATTCGACATAAATAGTTTCGCTTTCGACAACGGAATTAACAATGCACTTGACCATTGACGTCCTGTCATCTTCTACTTCCTTCCCCTTTTCTTGTCTTCTAGGGGTCGTCGGTGTCGGCGACTCAAGACTTCCTTCACTCAAGCTCAAAGGTTCCGCATCGCTGCTTCCGGTTTCATTGTCGGTCGATAGCGCCCTGAGGAGGATCGGCGGAGCAGGACTCGGACCCTCCTCATCCTCGCTATCCATTGCGGCCCTGTGTCTAAGGAACCAAAAATTTGATACGAAAACAGATTTACTAGCCGAATGTCCAAGAGGGAGAGGAGGTAGGTTCAAAACAAAAGAGGGTCAAAAACTGCAACTCATAAAGGAAGCTGGAGACACCCAGATGACGTGGTCAACTTACTGGATGAAGTAGTCGATGTTGACGTAATTACTCTGATTTCCAGGGGATTCTGGAAGCGAAGGCGGCCTCCGGACAGGAGCTTTACTCCCATTGTTGGTAATAACAGCTGGAACTCTTGAATCAATGTACACATATTCTCCAGTTGGATCCAGAGCTACGGAGTCGTAGTAAGGCTCCTCCTCCGAGGCTTCAGCGTCTCCATCTTCTCCATCCCCGTCTCCATCTTCGTTCGTCGCTTTTTCAGAGTCTGCATTTGACGAGGCATTATAAGTAAAAGAAAACTTAACTTCAACTGGTACGAAGGTAAGAAACAGGTACCAAACAGGTTTCGAAATCGATTATTTTAGGAGAAAAAAAACTGAATAATTCTGAATTTACAGCATTTGAAACAGAAAATTTTCAACAGTTTCCGAGCAATATTTAACAGTTTATCAACTACAACTGAACACAAATAAAATAGGTTCCATTCTAAATGAACCAATTTTAACTGGTTTTGAACTATAAACAATACCGAAACAGTTTCAAATTGGTTCTGTACGATATACTACAACAAGTTAAAAGTGGTTCCAAATAATACGGAAACACCATTGTCAGGGGGGCGATTTGGCAGACGATTTCAAATTTCCGGTCATTTCCCGGTCAAGTTTTTCAATTTTCCCGGTCAACTATAAGTAAAATATGCATATTAGTCGCAAAATGCAAACATTTATTTCAATTCGTGACGTTCATTCCGAACAACCTTCAACAAAACAGATCCAGAATTGCAAAATAAATTGATATTTTTTTAAATACTCAATTTTTCCACGAGAAAATATCATTTGTGTTTACAAAAGTTATAACAGTTGAACTTACAATTGAAAAAAATTAATTTGCGATAAAAAAATGGATTTCTAACAAAATACTTTATTTGTCAACCAAAGTGATGAATTTTCAAATAACATTATGAATATTCAACTGGAAAAGATTAAATTGCAAACCAAGAAAATTTTCAACTAAAATGATGAATATTTACCTAAAGCACTACAATTTTCGACCATGAAGGTGAATATTCATACAAAGAGAATCATTTTCGAATAGAAAGATTAATTTTCTACCAAAAAATACAATGAGAGTTTTTCACTTAAACAAAGAACCATCAACTGAGAGAGTTATATTTTCGAATAGATGAATTAATTTTTAGTGAAAAAGATCAATTATTGTCAACCATAATTTGAATACTTAAATTTTGAATTCAACCAAAAAATCGAATTTGTAACTAAAATTATGAAATTTTCAATTGGAATTAGTTACATTTTGATTTGAAAAAAATTACTCATAAGAAAAAAAATTAGCTTGCAACAGAAAAAAAACGAACTTTCAAACAAATCGATTTTGAAGCAAAATGATGAATCTTCAAATAAACTGATAAGTGTTTAGCTGTAGTAGTTGCATTTTTAACCAGAAAGAAGAGTTTCTACCTGAAATGATGAATCATCCACTAGAATAGTTGAAATTTTTCCCAAAAATTGATTTTCAACTCAAAAATACAATTTTTCATCAAAATGGTAGGATTTTTAACTACAGAGATAATCGTTTTCAACCAAAAATAGAAAAGTAACATTTTTGTCATAAAAATTAATTTTAAACAAAACGTGAGAGTATTCAACCAGATGAATTTTCGACTGATATGAAAAATTTCCAAATGTTCAACTTGATTTGTTAACCGTGACAAAGAATTTTCGAAGAAGAAAAGTAACTGCCAAAGAAAAAGATAATTTAATACAAAAAAATCCATTTTTTTAGACAAAATATATAAATTTTCATCGGAATAATTGAATTTTCAATTTAAATGAGAGGCGTAACTTTTAAAGAAAAAGATAATTTTATACCAAAAATAAATTTTTCAAAAAATACGTAAATTTTCAATAAACTTATTGAATTTTCAATTCATAAAGACAAATTTTCATTTAAATAATTGAATTTCGAACTAGAAAAGATCATTTTGCAGTCAGAGAAATTAATTTTCAACCAAACTGATGGATTCTTAGGTAAAATGATAAATCTTCAACTGGAATAAATATATTTTATGCGAAAAAGATGAATTCTCAACCATAAAGATTAATTTTCAACAAAAGACGTAATTTTTTAAGTTGAATTAATGAAAGCTAATAAGTAATTCGTTATTTCTAAAGCGATTTTTATAAACAAATATCCATATCAGGTATTTTTGATTGATTAAATCAAGTTTTTCTGTGGAATCGATTATTACCTCAATTAACGAATGGACTGTTTGGCTGTTTTTGGAAAAACGAACTTGATTTTTTATGCAATTAACTGTAAATAACCAACTTCTAAATTTTTAGAACATTTTCATGATAGTGAAACATTTCATTGTAAATCACAATTATTTAAACAAATATTCATAATTTTATATACAATTATACATATTTACGAATAAAATACCGTTATTTTTCACGTAATTAACAGCCAGTTATCTAGCATTTTTGTGTGATTGAGTGCCATAATCAGACTAGAGGAACTCTACATTCTTCAAATCAAATGATAAGATCTATTTTTAATTTATGAAAAGAAAGCGGTCATTTTCCGTATTTTTACGGTAAATTTTTGAATTGTTTAGGTTAAGTCAAGTGATTTCCCGGTTTTTAAATTGAATTCCCGGTTATTTCCCGGTCCGTCCCGGTTTCTTGATCAAGTCGCCACCCTGATTGTGCTGATTCTAAATATTGGTTCCGAAGTTTCGAATATTTGGGCGGGAAAATTCAAAATTCCAAAAAATACTGTCAAGTATTAAATATAAACATTCAACTGTATCCTTTGTGTTTCAAAACCTATAGTTTTTACTAATTAAAGAATAAATCACGTGTTAATTGTTAGGCACATGTAATTAAAAAATATTTTATTTAAAAAATTTGCAAATTGGTTTTGATAAAATGAAAATATTTCCTCATTTAATACATATTCAATTTTTAAAATTTTCAATTTTCAAAACGATTTCAAGCTTCCAAGTTTCAACACGATTATTCGACTGTTCAACGGGCAACGCCAATAAATGGCCTAACCTCAACCTGACAAGAGTGCGCAAGCGCAGACGTGTGTTTGTGAAACTTTCAAACGTTTCAGAAAATTTGATCCCATGAAACGTTTCAGTGTTTCATAAACTTTCAATGTTTCAATTAATCGTTTCATGGATTCACAACCCTGGATATGAATCATGGAGTTTTAGGCTCAGATCATGAGCTTTTAGGCACATATAATGGCGTCGAACATAGATTTTCAGGTTTAAGGACTCAGATTTTGCTTATCGAATCTTCGAACCTTTTTCGTCTTCTTCTTTTACGCTTTCCTCGTTTTTATCCTTCTTGGAACTGCCAGTGACCTCGATTACTGTAACGTAATTGCTCGGAACATCCGGGTTGCTGTTCCTCCTGAACTCAAGCACTTTCTCAGGACTCCTGGGAATCTCGCTCTTCGGTCTTCGGTGGTAATTTAACGTAGAACTTAATTCTGAAACGCACTTATCCTGTAAAGTACTAATGTCCTCCCTCACTGGAAGGGCTGTTGATAGGGTTTCACATTCCTGATTTGCGGAATCGTTGAGACTATTATCCGCGGTGTGGAAGCTGTGACTCGGAGACTCGGTTCCGGAGGCTTTCGACTCCGCCGATGAGGCCGAATTGTTCGCCAATTGCTTGTGGCGCTCAACATCAGCTAACAGCCTTTCGAGATATTCTACATAAAATTCTTCCTTTTCCAACTCCTCTCTTAGAGCTGCGACCTGGAACAAGATTATAAATTTTAGGATTTTAGATTATTGTAAAACTCTTATGATGACTGCTGCTCGCGTCTAATCAGAGCGAGTGGTATTATACACAGTTTTTTCTTCTTTTTTGTACCATTAAGGCCATGTTAAACTTACCCGATTCCTACCTTACCGACATCTTTTTTTTGCAACAACTCACGTCTACACCGAAATAGATATGGAGTTTATATTTTGAGAAAAGCCTTAGAAAACAATAAACTACGTTTGTATACAACGCTTTGTTGCAAAAAAAATCGATAATTTGGGTCACGTGACCCATGTTTAACATGGCCTTAAGCCATAACTCCTTGCGGGGTAAGCGTAACTCGTAAAGAGTCATAATTGGTTGAGTTGAATACACAGGAGGAAACCAGTCTCCCGCCAACATGCCAACAGTACGCGGTATTCCCGGACAGCCACCCATACAAGTACTATCCGCGCCCAACGCTGCTTAACTTCAGTGATCGGATGAGAACTGGTTTTTCGAGCGTGGCATGGCCATTGATTTTCGAATTTGAAAATTTACTTTTCTTGTAGAAAACCAATCTTCATGGTTAAAAACTCATCCTTTCCGCAAAATACATCTATTGCAGTCGGAGATTCATCATTCCATCCTAAAACTCATCAGTTTGGTTGAAAATTACTTTCTTCAACTGAAAATTCAACTGTTCGTAAATGTATTTTCAAGCACCTGGTGGCTCACCTGGTAAAGCGTATCGCTGACAATCGCAAGGTTGCACGCTCGATTCTTGCTGCATGCACTTTTTTTTTAACGCAAAACTGTTTATTTATTCATTTCTCAATAATTTCCGATGAAATTTTAATTTTAATGATTGTTTATTAACTTGTTTATATGAAAACTCTATTTTAACTGTTTATTATCATTCGTTTTGAAAGTTTTGTATTTTCTTTTGAATTATTAATTATTTAATTATTTGTAGTATTTATATTTTTAATTTAAATCAGGAAATAAGTGTTTCAAATGAAAATTGCAATGATAAATACGAAATTAAAATGTTTTATACAAAATACGGAAAAAAGAAAACACAGGAATCATAGTTAACATAGTTAATCATCTTTTCAACATTTATTAACTTCCATCAATATTTATTCTGAATAATTAATAAATATCCAGAATAAATGTTAATGTAAGTTAATATATGTTTAAAAGATAATTGACTATTATTCCTGTGTTTTATGTTTGGTATTTTGTACAAAACATTTTGATTTCGTGCAATTTTCGTTCGAAACACTTTTTTCGTAATTTAAATTAAAAATATAAATACTAAAAATAATTAAATAATTAATAATTCAGCAGAAAATACACAACTTTCCAAACGAATGATAATAAACAATTAAAATAGAGTTTTCATTTAAACAAATTAATAAACAATCATTAAAATTAAAATTTCATCGGAAATTATTGAGAAATGAATAAATAAACAGATTTGCGTTCGAAAAAAAACTGCTGGCAGCAAGAATCGAGCGTGTAACCTTGCGATTATCAGCAAAACGCTTTACCAGGTGAACCACCAGGTGCTTCAAAATACATTTACGCTAGCCCAACGACGATCCGCTCGCAATTCTTCAAATGCATTTTTTTCGAAAATGGTCCAGAATTGCGCCTTCCTGATTTTTCTCAGAAAACCTCTAGTAGGTGTCTATCACTGAGGAGAGTATCCACCAAAACAAAAATTAAGTGACCTGAAGGTCCCCTTGTTAGTCAAAATTGAACAATTTGGATGAAAATTTGTCTTTTTGAATTGAAAATTCAATTATTTTGTTGAAAAAATAGAATTTCCAGTAGAAAATCATTTTTTCCTTTAGAAACTAATCTTCTTATTCAAAAATTCTTCTGTACGGTCAACAATTCAAGCAATACAGTCAAACATCATTCATTCCAGTCGAAAATTCAACTGGTTGAAAACTCTTATGTTTTGTTTGAAATTAATTTTTTGAGCCAAAAATGTGACTATTCCATTTTTTGCTGAAAATTATTATTTTTATAGTTCAACATCTAATCAGTTTGTTGAAAAATTGTATTTTTTTGGCTGACAGTTTATTTTTAACCGAAAATGTAATTATCCTAGTTGCACGGAGGGGAGTAAACCTGAGCAGTTACTGTTTACACCGTAACTGTTACTGCGCTTACCGCAACAACTACGGATGAAACACGGATTGTAGATAAACCGTGACTGCTACTGCCAGCGACGGAACTATTATGGCCACACCGTAACAGTTACTGCGCGCCACCTGAAGACGTTTTGCAGTAAACATTGCTCCGCTGACAGTAATAGTTACTGATAATACCCGAATCGCTCCGGCGAGCGAATTAGTAGTAGTGCAATGGAATTTGATGAATAGTGCAACGGAATTTTATGCCTCATTGCTGACAAAATTTTAGTTCCACTAAAATCTAATGGTTTTCTATTCGGACATTGACCTTGCACATTACCCATTGAATTCAATACATTTCTTGAGAAACTACATAAATTGGAGAGGATCAGCTGATCGTCGTTCCGGATTCCGAGTTTCAACTTGAAGACTTTTGAGGTTAGTTTCGTAGTTTCGAGTTTTAATTTTTGACTTGGGATTTCTGTACTTTTTGCCTCACGAACTATATTAATTTTCCCTCAATTGTTGCGTCATATCCAAATTCGCCAGGTAAATTTCACTTCTTCCGCCTGGTCTTAAGCAGGTTTTTTTTCTCAGTAATTAATATTTATGTTCAGCTTATTTTTTTTTATTTTAAACCATCAGCGTTTAATAAGCAAACTGTTCTTATGAGATGAGTTTTTAATTATTCGCATACAATATTCACATGTAAGTATCGTTAAATAAATTTTAAAAATAATACTAAATAGATACGCAACGTAGATGAAGCAAAGAACTGCGCGTGCAGTGATAGTTACGGACTAAACAGGAACTATTACTGTCGAGACCGTAACTATTACTGCCGTGGCAGGAACTATGACTGCGTTGCTGTTTACTTTCTCGCGCCGAACAGATACTCTACAGGAAGCAAAGGTTCATGTGAGCGCAGTAACAGTTATTGTTTATCTTATACTCAGGAATCGCGCGTAGCAGTTACGGAGTTGGCAGTAACGGTTACGGTTTACTCCTCTCCGTGTGGAGTTTCATCATTTCAGTTAAAAATTTGTCCTTCTGGTACAAAATTCAAATACTACAGTTCAACATATACAATTTTATTTGTTAAGTCATTATTCGGTTGGGAAATGTAAGAATTTATTGGAAAATTAGTTCCTTCTTGTTATGAGTATTTGTTTTTTAACTAAAAATTAAACTTACTTCAATTGAAAATTCCATGGTTTCAGATAGAAATTCATTCGTTTGGTTCAAAACATTTTTTTTTTTTTAATTTGATTTTTGAGTATTCAAATTTCGGTTTGAAATGAATCTTTTTTGTTGAAATGTTGTAACTTTTGACAGAAAAGTGATCTTTCTATTTAGAAATTCATCTTCCCGTTTGAACATTCACCTCCATGGTTGACAATTGAAGTGCTTCAGTTGATTATTCATCATTTTAGTCGGAAATTCATCTTTTCGGTTCAAAATTTATTTTTTCCAGAGGATTCATAATGTTATTTGGACATTCATCCCTTCGGTTGAAAATTTACTTTTTTTTTCTTTTTGGAAACCCGTTTTTCTTTTTGTTATCCCAAATTTATTCCCCCCATTGAAAGTCTAACTGTTCCAAATTTTGTAAAGAAATGGTATTTTCACGTGAATTTGTGGGTATATTTTCCAAAATCTATTTTTTGCAATGTTTCATCTGTTGTGTTTAAGGATTCCAAACATGAACGTCATGAATTAAAATAAATGTTTGCATTTCGTTACAAATATGAATATGTTACATTCAGTTGACTGAGAAAATTAAAAAACTTGACCGGGAAAACCAGGAATTTGAAATCGTCTGCCAAATCGCCACCCTGAATTTTGATGGAAAATCATTCTTTCCACTTGAAAGATTTGATTGCTTCATTTGAAATGGGAGGGGGGGGGGGGGATGAAATGGTTTGCTCTTAAATTGAGTAATATAGGTTGGGTTGAATTTTTTTTTTTGAA
>WSXT02028866.1:0-13808 GCA_011762715.2 Neuroterus valhalla | reverse complement strand
GAGGGGGGGGGGGGGAGGGGGGGGGCGGGGGGGGCGGGGGGGGGGGGGGGGGGGTGGGGAGTCGAATTTCAGACAAATCTTATACTTTCTATGATGCGAATGTGATAAATACAGTCTTTATAAATATGTACAAGACTCTATTCCATAATAATGAATATTACCGAGTTTTTATTCAGTATTATATAAAATGTCATTTGATAATCTTATTATGTGCACTGCTCATACTCATACTGGTGAAAAAACATGGATTTCATACTGTTTATTAATTTATTTACACTTTTACCTTCGTACACTATTTGAATTCTACGCCAAATTCTTAGTAGCCGTCCACATCAAAGGTGGCGGCTCAGCCTTCAATTAGTCACATGACTTGATGCGACTTTCTACTGAATTGCGCATCCAGTGTATTATATATAGAGATCAGTGGGCTAGATGGCACTACGTCTTGCTTACTAGCTAGGGTTACCAGACGTCCTGTTTTTTCGGAACATGTCCTGTTTTAGCCCCATCTGTCCTGGTGTCCTGATTCTTTCTTTCAAACACGCAAAATGTCCTGTTTTTAAGGAAGCAATGTTTTTGGCAGGAAATCCTTTGTTCTTCTACAACCACAGTTTTATACCTCAGCAATCCAGCATAATACTAAACGCGACTCTATAGAAACGCGCGCGCTATTCAAATTCTGAATTTATTGTGTGAATGGGGTTGCAGTCTGTTTTACCGTAAGATTACAAATATTATTAAGTGCGGTTCCAATGAAGAGTTCAAAACTCAGTAAAACTTCACGATTATTAGCTGCATTTATTATAATTATGGATGGAAAATATCTAATTTACATAAAAAATATACTTTTTATTTTCAAAAACTACATCTTCCTTCTGCCCTTTCTTTTTTAAACAAAATTTTGTGTAATACTAAAAGGGATAAATTCTTTAAGAAAAATATAATAGTGGACTTTTCAATTAAAAAGAAAACACTTCAAAGAAAAATTGATTCATTTTCTTATCATGCTCTAATAGGCTTGGAATTCATCTCATTTGGTTGTACATTTTTTTATTTTTTTGTTGAAATAGAATCATTCCAGACCACATAAAAATACTGAAGTGGAAAATTTCTGAAGGATGAAATACCGGCAATTACATTATATAAAATTCGAAAATTTTGAAATAATAAAATTGTCGAAAGGAAATCCCTGAATTATAAAATATCCGAAATTGCGAATTCCCGAATACGACAATTCCTGAATTTCAACAATTAAAAAAAAAGTTTTTCGATAAATAATATAAATTTATTAGTAATTGAATAGTTCACTTATTGGGAGAGAAAATTATCACGAATTGTCAAAAAAATTGGCGTCCATTAAAATATCAAATTATTCTTTTAGGAATAAATATATATTAATCATTGAAAAGCAATTTTTTCAATTTTTAAAAATCTGGTGTTTAACGATTCGGGAATCCTCCTATGTCAGGAATTCTACATTTTCCGATTCGGTAATATAATGAAATTATCGAGTATTTTATTATTGAAGAATTCTCCGGACTGGCATTTTTATGAAGTCAGGAATGTTGTATTCCGAATATGTTCTTGTTTGGGAATTTTGTTTTTCGGGATTTTTCATTCATTCCGTATTTTGTTGAAAAATCGCATTTTCCTTTTGCGAAAGATTTTTTTTCATTTGCTTGAAGATTCCTTATTTTAGGTAATAATTTATCTATTTCGTTTGAGAATTAACATTTATATTTGGTTAAAAATTTCATTTATAATGAATTTTGCAGTCTGAACTTGCAAAATAAAAATTTCCAAATTGATGAAATTTATAACGGCACATTGCCGAAATAAGGCAATTTATATTTGAGGTTAGGGCGCGGTAACATCCCCCTTGAGAGAAAAGAAAAATTGTCAACAAAGATTTAAGAGAATTCGCGGTAAGGTTGTTGATAAAAATCTGCAGTGTTCAATTTTGCAATCATTAAGTAACCTTCACATATACTTTACCACATCGTTCCTCAAAGGTTTACGAAGTAGCAGCAGGATTTTAAACGTTGCCGTGTAAGTTTGCTGTAGATTCTTATCCATAAAGTTGATAAAGTTTGGACACAATCTGATCATTTCGAGTTCGGTAGGTCGAGTATCCTTGAGTTTTTTCAGCCTTATAAAGAATGCCGTAACTTTCAAAAATTTGAGCAGCTCAGTACTGATAACGAATCCTAGATTGGCATTTTCCATTCAAAGCTAGATGCGAATGTCGCGAACATTTCATAAGCACATGAGAAAATTAGTGTATTGTGAATAGCGAGGTAGTAGTAGTAGTAGTAGTAGAATGGAAATTATTATCATTTTCTATGTAAGTGAACCCTATCACTATGAATAAAGTAATAATGAGAAATACTTACTACTTTGGAACAAACGATTTAAAATTGAAAAGATGTGAGTTATAGAAATAATAAGATTTTAATTATTCAAAAAGCTGGCTATTTTCAGTTAGATAATAAAAAATGTTGTATTATGATTAAGTATCAAAATGTTACGTAGAAAACATATGTATCTATCAAGAATTGTGTTTCTTTGCATTTCTAATTTCCTTAAACTTAAAATTTTCTTCGCGTAACTGCTTTGTTGTAACATATTGAAATGTATGAATGCATCGCTTGTTAAAATTTGGTATTTGAACATAAAAATGGTGATATTCGATTGAATTAGCTTTCCAAAATTTTGATATTTCAGTGATATGGCTGCATACATAAATAATTATTATAGAACGTCCTTATTCAAACTAAGAATGATCGATAATCCTTTCAATCCTGTGGAGAATAATAATTGGTTAGTATAAGATTTTTCTTATCAATATAATAATATAACACTTAAAACATTATTATTATGGAAGAATTTCTCATCACACTGAAGAAACACTGAACCATTCTACAATGTAGTTTTTGAATTCGATTCATATCAATTTTGTATAACCTTTCATAAAGAATATAAATTGAGTCTTACAAATCTTGTAGGTTCTTGAAATATCCAATCTTTACGACATGAAATATATGAAATACGAATATCAAAATAATAGAAAACCACTCTGCCAGAAAATGATAAAACTTTACGTGAGAAAGAAAATTTTTATAGGATTGTAAACGCGATGATTTAATCATAAATATTGCGGTTCTGTAGTAAAGATTATGACTCGCAGGATCAAGTATATGCCGTTGACTGAAATATTTATTACAACATAAATTTAAAACCAATGTGAACCATTTTAGCAACCGAAAAAGTATTATCCTCCTTTGCCATAGTTCGAAAGTTCATTTTCTTCATGTTTATGTGTTAATTATATGCACCGAGAATTCTTTTGTTTATTTCATATCATTTGTTCAATTCTGTAGATTTTGTACGTGATTTTGTTCATAAAATTTAGTTGAAAAAATTAATACGTCCAGTTTAGTGATTAATCAACTTAATCAAGGACGTGGGATGGCAAAAGTTAGAGAGCGGTTGTTCATTCGACGTAAATTAAGACCATCTTAATTGAAAGGCCAACACCGGTGCAAGAGGTTTTTATTGGAGTGGACTGCGCGTAATTACAACTGCCGAGAGAACACTTGGAAAGCATAACGTGTAAAGCAGGCGGCAACGTGAAACAGACAGGAAAATCACCGTACATTTTGAAGCGACAGGCAAGTCATTGAAACGAAATTTCGTCAAGTAACCACAAAATCCTAATTGCAAAAGTCTCTGTGCGGAAGTACCCATAAGACTTAACTTTTCACTCATTACTACCAACGTACCAGGTATAAAGAAGAAATAAAATTTGAAAATATGAATTATGATTCATAATGATCAATTATTACCATGCGAGAAAACCTCGAGCTTTTTGTTGCGGAACTGCATTAAATCGCTGCTGACAGTTGATAAATATTTCTACTATTATATTGCAAATAATTACTCCTTCGTTGAGTAGCTGTCAACTCTCAATTTTTACACTGTCTATTCAATTTTAAGATAAAAGAAATTCGGGATGTTTCAAAATCGACGAGTATCTAATCAGTTAACCTTCGATTATCTACATGGCAAAGTAGCAGAGGCGAGCTAACTGACACCATTTTCGTTTTACCTTTTCGGGAACCTAAAGTTGCAATGCGATACCTGATGGCCATCTAGCGAATTAACCAACATGGCTGCCTATGGGATACACGTAGCATTGTTTACATGCGTGTTGCACTCAAATAACGCGATAATAATTTATTTTGTGCCAGATTAATCACTTAGAAGTATATAAGAAGTTTGTTAAGTTAATGTTAAATCTTGAAAATTTATTTCTTCTGGAATAATAGAAAGAGAAACGATACTCGCAAAGGCAATGTGTGCTGTGTTGTCAATTGTGACTCAAGAAAAACATCAACACTAATTTGAGTTTCCACAAAGTACCAAAATTTGGCAGTGTTAATGATACAGTGACAAATCTTGTTGGAGAAAGAATTGTTGTTGAATAATTTTCCGAATGGTTAAAATGACTCAAGATTCAAGACACTGATCAACAAATACTAGTTTGCTCTCTGCATTTCAGCGTTGATGATAATGTATTTCCTGGTTTGTTTTTTGTACAGTTATCACGTGATTATTAAATAGAAATAATTGATCGCTCTTTACCCTTGGATCTTGTTTTTGGAAGACGGCGTTGCAACAGCATACTCACACAATGTTTTTAGAGAGAGTAGCAACACTTTTGATCAAATTTTAATTATACTTTACTTGAATTAACGTGCTAAGACTAGTGCTAATCATATGCATGCCGAATTCCATAGGCAGCCATGTTTGTTTTGATACAGCAGCGCCTCTTTGCCGGCGGTGGATGTTTTCTTTGCCAATAGCGTTCTATTTACTACCTTAAGCTTCGAATGATAGTTTGCCTTCTGCAGAGGTAGAATTTGTGCAATTTTTGGATTATGGGGGTAGGACGACCAGAGAGTATGGCTGTAAGATAGATTAGCAGCTCTAGTCAGAGATGCCTCAATCATGTAAGAATAATAAATCTGCTTTTGTTCCTGTAGTTTTTAATGTACAAATATTATCATTTTTATTGCAGAATCCAGGCCTCTTAATATATCTAAATATAGCCAACAGTTTTCATCCGGATGATCCTAACTCGATTCCTTCCGTAAATATGGGTCCAATATATCTAAATATCGCGAATGGAGAAGATATGGATATTATCTGCTTAATTTGTCTATAAAGATTTGGATAACTTTTCCATATAACGGATACTGCTGGGCACAAGGCGTCAAAAAAATATATTTCATAGGTTTAACTTTTCTTAGCTCATTTCGCTACCATTGTAATAGAGATAATTGTGAATAAAGGGTTACATTCACTACTATAATCTAGTAAAAATTTTCATTATAAGAGTCACAATTCATGCTGTTATGAAAACTATAACTTTATTGTTAACTGAACTATATGTAATCCTAGCTACAAGACTATATCGAAGTGGCTGTATACCCACAGTTAAAGAAACTATTTCATTGCACCTAAAACTAATGTATATTGTCATAGAACTAACCACTCATTTGTGTCTTAGAACGTGTTAAAATCATATACAGTGACAAAATAACCAAGACAAAAATCAGGGGGATCAAAAAAACTCTTTGTTCGTTCAGCAGATTCTTATAGAGGATAAAAGTTGTATACAATTTCGTTCTTTCCTAAACAAGTTATATACCCAACAGTAGTGAGCCCTCCAAAGGGGCCAGAAAAACATGTTGAGTTTTCTGTATGAACCAAATTTTTTAGAAGAAGAGGAAATAAATCTTTACCACACTTGCGTTGAAAATTCGATTTTTAATTCCTGTAAAGAATGTTGTAAAAGGTTTTTTTAACACGAATAATCAAAAATCAAATAATCAAAAATGAATTTTGATCAGGTTAGTTGAAACGGAAGACAATTCTCAAGTGGAGACCAGCGATTCAGCTCAGGATGTCTCCTCTTTCGAATTGAAAAATCATGTATATCTTTTCTTTGCAAATAAAGAGATTTCGATTGGGACCAAAGAAAGCAGCTAGAAAATGATTGTATTCACTAATTTGTTTCTTGATTTTTAAGGTTCCATTGCTTCTAATAATGTTTTTCTACTCTAATTTTCATATGAAATATTTTTACCAAAATTGTTTTCTCCTGAAATTTTCCTGATTTGAAGATCAGTTTTGTGCATAGTGCATAGGTCTCTCTCTGCCTAGTACGGCTTCCTGTGATTGCATCTGAGAGGGAGTCGACTTTATGGCAAATAAGTATTAAGGCTTTTGCGGTACAAATATTGGGAAAAAATGTTCTGCTGAATATTGGGGAAATCAGGTAAAACGGAGTAAGAGAGAAGTAATAAAAAAATGAATAAATAGAGAATCCTCTACATTAAATCCTAAGGTTGCCGGAGCGTCTGCAAAACGTTCATCTCCGGTAAAACCGACTGCGAGAAAATCAGTTCACAGCTCCGCGATAATTGGCTATAATTCGATTCTTTTGCAGCTTCTCTATAAATGCGTTATTATGAATTCTCATGATCCAATACTAAGGCGAGTGCAAGTCAGAGAAATCACTTGTAAGAATTTCTTCAGATATTCAAACAAACTCGATAGCGCAAAAAATAGTTATAATAATAATACGACACCTACTCCAAAAGGTCACTGATATATTTTTGTTTAACGTTGACACATGCAATCGATACTTTTTAAAATAATCTTAACCTCCTCACACGGAAAAAATAGGTTGTCAAATTTTTACTTGACCAGTCTTCCGACTTAGGATAAGTTATTTTTCCTTCAGAATATCTTGTATTTTTGAATTGAGAGCTGCAGACGTTGTTGAAAAGGTAATAAGAAGTAATTGAATTTTCGAAAAACAGTTTAGGATCGACAGTTACCAAAAGTCTATTAATAAGATTTTGACAGAGTTTCAGACAAGCCGCCAATTTTTAAAAAGTCCCTCAGTTCCCAGAAAATTTCGAATGTGATAATTACCCAACACAGAAATGAATAAATGATCCACGAGTTGTCGAAGGTTTTGTTGACTGCCTTCTAGATGTTCGAAGTATTCACGGAGAAAATTTGAAACTGCATGGTGACGGTGCGATGTTAACGTCAAGTGGTTAACTTAACCCAGCAACTCTTTGAAGTATAGAGATCGCTCATAATTAAAACCTGACTGAGTGATAAATTCATTTGTTTCATATGGGAAGCTTTCAAATAAAAAATAAATACTATTCAGGCCTTGAATTAAAAACCTTTCTCCTTTTATTTTCTCAACTTTCAATTTTTACATAAAAATACTGTAAAACCCTTACGCAATTTCAAAATAAATGCGTCTCAGATAAGAACCCTTGACTAAGAAAAGTACTTATTGCATCTTATTACTAATTCACTAATCATAAAGGATAATCCAATTGAACGGGGCCCAAATATTTTACACGCGACCCCACATTTTCGAGCGTCCATGTTTTTCCGAGATTGTTTTTTATTATTCTGCGTGTTGTTTTAGCCGTGTGGGTAAAGTCAATAGGACAAAGAGTTAGAAGCATGTTAGGTAGTTCGAAACTCCCCAGCTTATCCAATTTTAATTATTTTTATTATTCATCAATTAAAAGAAAATATTTAAAAAAGACAAATTAGCGTTAAAAGCGTGTTAACAGTCCTCGAAAGTTTCATCCACTCATTTTGTCAGTTAACAGAAATTTCATTGACTGGCTCCAGATTTTTATTGACAGTCAAATAACAAGTTCTAAAATATTTATGAATAATGAAAATTGACATTTCCAGCAACGCGGATATCCTCCAATATTCTCTCAATTCATATTCTTATGTCAAAAATACCCCAGAAAAGTTGCAGTTAGATGAAAAGCACAAATAGAGAAGAGGAAATATGTTTGTATTATGCTCAATATTTGAATATAAAACTTTTCGACGAAAATTCGTAACGATTCTGAAACTTCATAAGATGATAACTGTGATTATTCTCGTTAATCACCTGGCCGACCTGAGGGGACAAACTAGTTGACTTGAATGGCCGTCTTTGAATGGTTTATGTAATTTTTCACGAAACCTTTGTTTTCACTCATTGAATTGATTCTCGAGAATATTCATACGTGAATAATTAACTGGGGAAATAAAGCCAAAATTAATTTTTTCTTTATTATCACTGTTTGGAGAATCATAAAAAAGGTACAAAAGTTTAAGCATGAAACATGAATACTTTCGTGAGAATGCTCATCTTAAAGCCGATGAAACCTCAGTTAAATCAAATCTCGTGTTCATTCTGAATTGGAACAAATATAACGATGTATCGAGACCAGTGGAGGCATCGATCGTTTTGTAATACTCGTAAGAATTCTTCTGTATATGCATTACACTTTGTGAAGAAACAATACAATAATGCAGATTTATCATGAAAGTAGACCAACTTTAATCAAAAAAGGAAAGTTTTTTCCATTATTATCATTCATTGAAACTATAGCGAAAGTTTGAGGAGAATGTCTTTGAAGTCTCTTCAGTTTAATTTTTTTCATTGCCTGAAGGGAACGTATAATGCTCCTGAAAATATTCCAGTAAAATATTTGCTGAACTATTCAAATAGAAGATCCTTTCCTACTATCTCAGCAGTAATTCAAGTATTATTCCAGATTTCTAGAAGATTTTGAAAGTTTCGATTTCTGTGAAATGCACGACGCTTTTAAATAAGAAGGAGACTCAGAAAGCAAGGAAAAAGTATGAAAACTTTCGTGGAAGGATTATTCCAAAGAATCAAATCACGGGGTTGGAAAATGTGGATTTCATTGAAACTTCTAGGCTCCGAATTCTGAGACAAAAGTGGAAGTGAAAGTGTCGACTGTTAGTTACAAAAGTTCTCTTCATTGAATAATTTGTGAGAAAAATATTTTTCTAACAAGGGAGGACGCGACCATCAGTATGCAGTCAATGATTGTGCTGATATGCATCATTTCATTAGCTCTTGCCAGAGCTCAACCGAAGACGCCCATGACACTTGAGAAGAAGTCCCTCAAGGATGAATTGGAAACACCAAGTAAGCCTCTCATGCATTCTATGTTTAAGTTATTTCAGCCATATTGAATTCCACGGATAAGGACTCACGGTAGTGAATCACTGCAAAGTGAAAATTCGAGAATATGTTTTCTCGAAGGAACGATGCCTTCCCAAGATTACCAGGGATATTCTCGGATATACCAACCGATATCTAACGGGGCGAAACTTTCAATGTCTCTGACATCTCTAAGTCCACGTGTAAGACATGTCTTGATTGTGGAGGTATAGTGGCGCCGGAACAGGGGGGGGGGCTGCCCCCACAAAATTTTTCTTGAAGGATAAGCAATACTTTTGTTCCTCCCCCAATAATTAGGGTTAACGTCGAAAATTATATTTTTAATCATGTCATTTTCTTTTTCTATCGTTCTGTTCTACTGTGAAAATTTTTCATGTTATGAATATGTATTTCAATTTTTATTTTACTGTTATTCATATTATTAATGTTTTATTATCATAAATATTACATCATGATATATGTATATTGAATGTGAAGTAATACGTTATCATTCGATATTATATATATTACACAGTTCGACAAAATTTGACTTTCAAAACAATGATTGGTAAACACTTTTAAACAGAAAATAAAAAAAGTTGTACTACGTCCTACTTTAAAAAATAAACCAACTTTTCGACGCACTTATTGAAAAAAATATATTCCCATAATTTCATTTTCCGAAAAATTATACGTGAATTTTGTGACCTTGTGATTTTGGTAAATTAACTAAAATGACGCGAAATTCAATCAATTTAAATATATGTTCCGATAAAAATCGAATTGTTACTTTCTGACGTACGTAATGGAAAGCCGCGTTCTTACACTCTCAGAATTAGGTTCTTCACATACTTAGTTAAAAATCTTCACTTTCTTCGAATCACAAATACAAACCCCAAATCGCGACGTTTTGAATGGGCGCGTGCGCAGTGGGTGATAACTAGCCTGGCCCGACTCCCCAGAAAATAAAAGAGTAACATCTAACAATATATTTCGTGACCAATCTCGTGTTTGCGAATGATTTTTGTGAAATGGTTTTGATGGTTAATAATGGCTCGAAAGACAGTGCTTGACTTTTTTGGAGCAACTTTCTCAAAAAGGGTTCGAGAAATCTAAAAGAATTATTTCCAATATTTTCGAGCATAATTTCTGTTTAGTTCTCGGAGAAACCAAAAAGTACGATCGAAATTTTTTTAAGGTTTTCTCTGTAGAAAAATGATGGAAAATCCAAAAAAATTATCGTTATGAAACATACTGAAGAAGTTGACATTTCTTGCGAAAAAATCTTTGGAATTTAGGATAAAAATTATTGTCTAGCATTTTCATAAACGAAGTGTCTCGTCGTCCCAAATTTCGGGACGACTAGCGATTTCGCACGTTCGGCTAGTCATCCCGAAAATAATGTATACAATATTAATTTTACTCCTCCATGTTGGACAAAAATAAGGAAAATCACTGCTAGTCTTTGTTATACTCAGTATTTTTATGTTCGCCCCATTGTTTGCTCAATTACTGTCATTTTTCGAGGATAGAAAAACTCGCAAATGATCTCGCGCGGGTACAAGTGGGGAGATTCGAAAGTTCTGATTGGTTGGCTGCTCCTCTCTTTCACTGGATGGGGGCGAAAACCCGTTGCGAGTTGAATCCCAGTAATTTTGCATTTCTGGGAGTTCATAACTCCAGCTGGGTTTCCGAAATGAATTCTCTATGACTATTAATTGAATTGAAAACACAGCTATACAATACGGCTACCATAAAACATTTTGGTCTCAATAATTATTTACTAGTGTACCAAAATTAAAATCAGTTAACTGTAATAGTCGTTACAATATGGTACATAAAACTTCATGTCAAATGCTTAAATTCCTAATACTTCAAGTAGAAATTTTGCTTTTTTAACAAAATAGGTCAATTTCCCACTAAATTATTGAATTGTATTAAAAAAAAACATTCAACCAATTTACTTAGTATTCAATTGAAAAACACTATGCCTCATAAAAAATTCATAGTTGATAATCCAATCGGAAAAGGTATTTGTTTGAAAAAAAAAAGTTTAAACCTAACCAAAAAGACAGACTTTTCAACAAAACACTTTAAGCCTCAATCAAAACAGAATAATTTATAATCAAACAGTTCAATTTCACGGGCATGAAGGCGAATTTTCTACGCAACTGTTAGTACAATTTTGAACCCAAAAGTATCAATTTTGAACAAAACAGTTCGATTGCCAGCCAAAAAGGTTGAATTTTTGCCAAAATTCTAAGGCTAAGAGTTCTCAGACAGAAAAAAAATTTCGACTAACTTGTTCAATTTTCATGCGAAAAAGTCACCGCTGTGACTGGGCATAGAAATAATGTATGTCGTACCCCTTCCCCTTTTCCCAAGTTCGGTGGAGGGCAGAAAGTCACTGCTGTGACTAGTCATAAAAAATAATATCGGCCGCACACCATTCCCTCTTCCCGAGTCTCGTGCGGGCGGAAAGTTACCGCTGTGACTAGTCATAAAACATTTTGGAAGAAAATCCAACTATTTAGTTGAAAATTGATCTATTTTGTTCAAAATGCAACATTCTTTGGGTGGAGTTCCGAATAGCTGAAATCGCTGATTCTTTTGAAACTCCGTACACTCATGTATTTTGGTGCGCTGATTACGAAAATGAGAGTGAAAATTTGCGACTAGTCGATTTCCTTGGTAAAAACCACGGAGAACCCATAAAAGTCATGGTTTTTTTCGATTATCTCAGCTAATATGCAACATAAAATAAGAATTCTGAGTGAAAAGTTACAGAACTCATCAAAATACAGATTTTTGGCTGAACAATTTTTTTCTGTGAGTGATACTTTTCGAAGAAATGAACGATATCGATATCGTATCTCTATTGGTTTCGGTTTGGTACCTACTCATGCTCTTTACCGCAGAAATAACTTAGGTACCACACCACCCCCTTTCCCAAGTCTCGTGGGGGGTGGGAAGGCACCCTTTAACTAGTATTGACTATATATTACAATAAAAGAGATCGATTAAGTTAAGATAATAATGATCATCAAATTGTCTTTACTTGAGAATGTTCGATTCAAAGTGGAGAGTATCTATAGGTTCTATCCGGAGAATTGCTTTAGTCCTATTAATCCGCCATTTGACGAGCGGCTGCTACCTATATACATTTCACAAGTGAACTTCTCCGGATCAAAAGGGGATATGCGTGGATTCAGCCTAAAAAGCATTGTCCTAGAAGTCAATTTTGAAAATCGAACGAATTTCAAATTTAGGAAATAATTTTTGTAGAGAATTTAAAGGCGCATCTTTTTTTATTTCGAAGAAATATCTAAGTTTAATAGTTTTTGGATAAACTGATTAAAAATAGTTTTTTTATCGAAAAATTTCAATCTTTCTTCACTCAAGCTCGACCTAACTTAGCCAATTTTGGAAATTTTTTCATTCTGCTGACAGTAAATTACGCATTTAAGCCTTCTTGAAAACCTTCAAGCGGTTCGTTTATCGAGCGAATTTTAAGCAACGAAGAACTGCCAGTGACAAAACTGTTGATTAAAGTTCAAAGAAGTTTTCTGAAAAGGTTTAAATCAATCGCTTTAATGGTTAAAAAGTTAAGAATGTTCTGCATTACAAACGGAAGTCTTGGCACTGACCTATGCCCGTGCCTCCTTGGCCATGAACGTGTTGCAGCGAACGTCAAGGTGAAATCTGAAAACAAAATAATATTCAAGATATCATCACAAAAATATTCAATTTATTAGACATTTTGAACATCAAATTATTGAAATAATTCTTTATTTTAAACTATTTTTAATCATTTTCGTCACTTCCTTTAGTTTCTTCGGCATCTCGACTCTGGATTTTTACTTTAAAAAAATACTCTTCGAAAAATTCTTCTCCTTAAGGACTTAGGCCCATCTCTTTTTCTACCTCAATTCATTCTGAAATTCTTTTTTAAATTAGTAGGGTATCAAGGGGGGAGTAGGATCTAAAAACATGTTTTTTCCAGATTTTTTTATGGGAATATTACAAAGATATATTTTTTCTAGTTTTAGGCGTATTGTAAAGTAATATTTTAGGAAAATTTGTTTAAATTTTAGCACAAAAATATCAAGAAATCGGCCTGTGGCAGCAAATTTACGATGACGTGTCTTATTTGCGGTGTGCGTCATATCTCAACGTAGAGTTACATGATACAAATGAGTATATATTATGTACAATGGAAGTATATGTTTTTCTTGGGTCCAAAGTTCTCCAATTATGGATTTTAAATTTTTTTTATTTTTTCTGGTCGTTTAAAGCGAAAAATGTGTTTTTGACGAAAATTTTCGCCATTTTGTTAGTAGAAAACACCTTTAATGTCGGAAAAATATTAAAAAAAAAGATCGCTCGACCCTGGCAATTTGTATGCCGGAAGTGTGTACCAAATTTGAGAATGATCGGTTGAGTAGTTTCTTCATGAGAGTGAACACCGACTTCGAAACTATGTTTTTGAGAAGAACGCGTTTAAAGTTTTGAATTGTAAAAAAGCGGAAAATTTATTATTTTTTTTCGAATTACACCGAATTATCGATTCCAGCTCCATAACCCAGGTGGAAAAGTCGGACTTATGCCGGTCCTACCAATGGCATAGTACCGCGCCGGTTGTAAAAGGGGATAAATCCCAGTACTGCATACTGTACCACGCCAAGCGTCGGCACAATGCAGGTATAACACTGGCGCGGTACTGAACCAGTAC
>WSXT02028855.1:0-13808 GCA_011762715.2 Neuroterus valhalla | reverse complement strand
AACGAAGGTGGTGTTTGTTTTGGAGAAAAAAATTGTTTTTTTTTCGGTAAAGGGGAGTGGGGGGGGAGGGGGGGGGGGGGGGGGGGGGTCCAGGGGTCAAACGGGAGGCGCTGCGAGCGCTGGGAAATTTAGCTGATCCGCATCCACAAAGCAGGAAATTCTAACACTCGCGTGTATATTTCCCAATTATTTTTAAATACAGGCGGGAAATTCTCTTTCCATTAAATAGTTTTTATTATTATAGACAGTGCATCCTTCATGATAACGAAAGTGTATATCTGTACAAAGTAAGGTTCATTAATATCACTTGTACTACAAATTGTTCACACGGTCCTGCCTGTTCAGGTTCGAGCTTCGATCTGTTTATGTCAAAGCCCAATCAGGCCATGTTCGGAGCTGGAAAAAATGAGAAAATATAGGGACGACGATATGAAAAGCTAAGCGTAGAGGGCAGTACTGAGTTTCGAGACATGACTTTTGCGCAGGCGTCATAAGAACGGTGCGCAATTGTTTTGGTTACGAAATGTTCGATGTGATAAGAATGTGAAAGTGTATGAAATAACCTAGTGATATAATTATTAAAAAAAAAAATTGAAAAATGGATTATAATGTTTAATATAATGTGAGAGCGAAATGAAATGCCAATGTTTCAGTTTGAAGCTGCAGTTAATGATTAGGTTTCTGTTACAAGAAATTGTGGTGGGTATCATAGTGTTTTGAGGTTAGATGTCTCTTCCCTTGCGACTAGTTTTTTCTTGTGCTTACATACATGTAACTCACGCCCAAAATAAAACATTAAGACAAATGGGACAGGTCCACCAAATAAAAAAAGTGGTCTGTGCTGGGGATGGAACAAAGATTTTCTTGCATATTTTTTACCGCTGGACACGAATCCTTCCTCTTTTTGTCGAGTTCCCTATGTAGCACCCTGGCGGAAGTTTCGGAATGAAATTTATTCCGAAGCAATCCGAACTCTACCGAATCATTCCGGAATCTGTATCCGAACCATTCTGAAGTCATCCGAAATAAATGTTCAATCCTTTCTAATCCATGCGTCGGAATCAAACTCAATCCGAATGAATTCGATACTTCTCTGAAACTAACACCTTATCCTTTTTAATCCGAATGGCCAATCCGATTGGATCCAAATTGAACTATTATTCCTTCTCAATTTGTAATCATAGTCCGAATGAATCAGAAACCTTATTTCAATCCTGAAAGTTCGTGATCATATTCACCACAATGTTTTCGTAATCAGCATCCTTGGCATTGCCTAAAAATTTGGTACACACTTCCTTAAAACTTAGCGATGATCCCTTTTCTTGGTCATTCATAACCAAAAGGAATGCTTCATCTTTGAATAACTGTCCATTTTTCGGTCCACCGAAAATACTTTCTGTCAATTTCGCATCTGATTTGTGCTTGAATACTTGTCGCAAGTATGTTAAGCACACTCTGCGTCTTTATCAAGAGCTTTCACGAACTGCTTTGTGAGAGACTTAAATAAGACACAATAAGCAGCAAATAAACACATTTTCAAATTACGGATGGATACTACAGAGAGAAACAAGCAGAAACCGCATAATGAAAATAACATACAGAAAAAACTATAAGAACATGATTTCTATCAGTTTTTTTTGGATTTTCTCGGTTTTTTACAGTTTGACCCCTAGTTTTGACTTCAGATTCGTGTTTAGCGGGAAAAAATACGCAAAAAAAATATTTGTCCGATACCCAGCACGGACCACTTTTTTTATTTTGTGGACCTGTGTAATGATTAACACACGAAATGTCCAAGTATCAAATTGAGCTGAAAATTCTTATCAAATCATTGCACAATAGGTAGTGTTCATTTGTTGCATTACGTAGTTGTCAACTTTTTGCAACGTTTTGATACCCAAAGTTTTCATGCAAAGGACTCCGGAGAATTTGTATAGAAAATGGCCCTCGGCTAAATTGTCTAAAACTTCCCTTCTGGTAGTTCTCGATGTTTAGATTAAAAGTCTTGAGGAGCATTAGGTCCAGAAAATTAGAGTTTTCGAGATACAGCCGTTCAAATTCAAGATTTGTATGCATTCCGCAATATGCTTGAAGTTACGAACGTTCATATGAACGGAATGAAAGAATTTTCTTCCCGAATTTTTTTGGTCAAATAAGTTAGGAGGGCAAAAAATGATATACTTTCAGAGAATATTTTCGATTTTTTGAGGGTGAACTATCCTCACATATGACCCATCATTCGGATCTGTGAAGAACAGGTTTTATTTTCGATATGCGCAGATTGAAAAACGCCAAAAATCTAATTTTCCATGCCCGTATTATAAGTATAGTGTAACTTTTCGGCTCACCCCCAAAATTCACCCCTATTATATGCACACCCAAAATGTTAAAAATGACAATTTGGATTTTGCATATTTGAGAATTAAAGAACATCAAATATCCTATTTTTTCATGCCCCGTATTAATGGTTGAGACATTACGGTATCACCCCTAAAAATCACCCCTTTTATTTGCATACCTAAAATGTTAAAGATGGCAAGTTTGATTTTCATAATATATTACATGTGCATATAATAGGGGGGATACCGAAATATTTCTCTCAACCTTTAATACGGGGCATGAAAAAACAAGATATTGATGTTCTTTATTTTCCAAATATCGAAAATCAAGCTTGTGCTTTTTAACATTTTAGGAACGCATATAATAGGGGTGGATTCAAGGGGTGATGCCGGAATATCACACTATACCTATAATACGGGTATAGTATTATACCCCCCCTTCACAGGTCTGAATAATGGGTCATGAGCGAGGGTTGTTTACCCTAAAAAATAAAACATTCAAAAATATTTTTTTACAGGATATCATTTATTGCCCTCCTTAATAATTAAGGCAACAAAAATTTGGGAAAGAAATTCGTATATTTTGTTTATATGAACGTTCATAACTTCAAGTACATTGCAAAATGCATAAAAAACCTTAACTTCGAACGGCTATATCTCGAAAACTCATATTTTCTAGACTTAAGGTAGTTGTCTCGCGACTGTCACATTCAAAAGTTTACGCTCAGATAGATGCAAGAATTGACGATTTCTCTCCTCACCATTAGTGAACAATTTTAATTGAGTTTGTAAACTCGCATGGAAGCGTCCTATACAAATAAACACATTCGCAGTAACAGTTCCTTTGCCAACGATAATACTGCCTAACACTGCTCTGTGATACGCGAGAACAGAAATATTATTCTTTGCAGCATTATATCTTTCATACTAAACGGCCAATAATTGCCATCTTTTGAAATAAGATTCACACGATATTTTTCTGTATATCTTTAACTTTAGACTCAATGGTAAGCTTCGTTTCTATACTGTACTTCTTAATGTGGTGATGGCACATGTTAGCTATTAGAGACCCATGCAAAAAGTACTAAACAAGTAAGTAAGGTCCCATTTTGGCGCAACTACCTTAATGCTCTTCAATACTTTTATTCTATACATCGAGAACTACCAGGAAGAATACAAATTCCACATTAGAGGAATGAACTTCAGAACAGAATGTGCTGCGATTTTGTTGAGCTGAACATTGCATAGGGTCTTTCTTGACATTCAGTCGCGTATAACCGACTAACAGGTAGGGCTTTCAACTTTAATACGTTTTCAAGAGTAAAATTCAGTTTTCGTTCAAATTTTGGAACCCCATAGCTTACGAAGTTTTCATTTGCAACACACAAAGGAAAAAAAACAGATGTGAAATTCTTTGCAAGTAATATTCAAGTGGGTGAAGTTGGATCAAAATAAAAGAAAATATAATATAGCTGATACATATGATAATCATACTGAATTTTTTGGGAAAATTTAATCATGTGAAGTTAGTTTTTGTTGCAGATAAACTTTACCCTGAAATCGATGTAAGGATTATACTAGGTTTGTACTGTTTAATAATTGCAAGAGACAGCTAGCAAACGCTCTGCGTGAGACTATGCTCTTCAACTTTTCTCCTTTATAATTATTCCTTCAAGAAAATCAGGACCGACCGATTCTTTACCCATTCTTCTTGAATGTGTTTGCACATGTAGATCTTTTTCCATCTGTCTGCCGTTGCAATCTTTCACCTCAATACGTTTTCTCTAAGTTATTCCTACGATGTCCTAGGGAAATAGTAGAAATATCTACACAATATCACATCAAGATTGGAATGTGGATGTGCATGTGGGGTGTTTCTGAAAAGTTTTAGGGGGATTCAAAAGATCCGCTTGACATATTAACATTTTTAGCTATATTTATCGTTCACTCTACTCTACACTGGGATACTATTTATTAGAATCAATGATAAGAATTAGTGAGAATTTAGTATTATATTCGTTCAAATAGGGGAAATAGGGGTTGCGCATAAAAAATCATTATACTGATTTTCGGCCGGAAACATTAATATTCTTGTTTGGACAAATGGAAAGAATGTTTCATTAACTTTTATGAAACTTCCAAGAATTCGAGATTCACTATACCAAAGTTGATTAGCCAAGTTAAGACGATAGTAACACATTTTATTCGGAAGAGTAAAACCATCTGTTAATGTTGCTATACAAAGAATATGAGAATCTAAAACGACTATATGAAAAGTAACTCATCACTGCACCAAAAGATTTAACCTTCAGAAGAAGGAACTAAATACACGAACTGAATACAATTAAATACAAAAACACGCATACAATTATTATTGTTATTATTATATACTTAATTCATTCACTACATACATACCCAGGGGGAAATTTCTGAGACCTTACCATTGGCGCACGATTGTACCCATACCGGCCGCCATATTGGGAAAATTGTTGACCGGTATTGGTCCAGCGTTGGGAAAAGCTTGGGGGGTCTACGCCCGTGCCAAGACTCGGGCGGCCAATGACGGTTCATTATTCGGCAAAGTCTTGGGAAAATACAATCGGATTACTAGAAAAAAGGTGAAATAGGTATTTGCAATTTTTGGAAAATAATTCATCATTTATTAATACTTCAATTCTCTTAAGATTGTTTTTTCTATTCCAGAATAGGCAATTAACTCCTCCGAAATGAATCCATCGAGGTAGAGATAACTTTGTTTTTCATTCTCCTTCTTTCTTGTTCTTCCTTCTCTGACTGTGATTGAGAATAAAACTAGCGCTCCCTGTGCGACACTGGTCGGAACTGACTCCACCGCGCAAGCGAGGTTCGATATCTACGATATCGATCAAACTTCACGTTGCTTCGCACAGGGAGCGCTAGCTTTATTCTCTTTCACAGTCGAGATAATTCGTCCAATCTTTAAAAGGAGAGAAATATGTAGCTATGAGCTATGAATCGTCGGGATCTGAACAAGACAGAACAATCATAGATTCCGGTCTTCTAGACTGTTACTGAGTAGCTCGATAGAATATAGGTTACGATTCTGAGATTCTTACCGAGATGCTATTGATGGATTGATAGATTCTGATCCATCATACGCATCATTTTAGCGTTTGAATCTCGTTTCGATTTGCCTGCCTACCTATCCTTTTCAGGGCAAACCTGTGCTATGTGACAATCATGTCACAGAGCACAAATCCAGCCTCTGGCGGACCAGATCGTGTCTGCCACACCGCCACTGAATCGCCCATCACCAAGATGAAAGAAGACAACGAGAGCAACTTCTCCGTGGTTACCTCTAGGAGCAAGAAGCGTAAGCTTGCTGAGCTTCCAGATGAAGCTTCCTCCAGTTCCAGCACTGATCTAGGATCGGTAACTATCCTCGAAGGCAGCAGTAAGACGTCAAAGACAACTATTGTAAGTATACCACTGTCTAATAAATACGCTGTATTGACTGATACTGAAGTCGAAGCCCCAATCCCTACTAAAAGTGCCCATTCTCAGGGTTAAACAAAGATTCCTCCGATTAACGTCATTATCGACGAATTGAATCACCCCTACTCAGGACTCCTCAGCATATGCAAAAAGGACTGCGGATTCCCCCCGTAATTTACCGAAAGCGCAACGGAGTCTACGCAGTTCATATATCCGATGAAAAAGACTACCGCGCGGTTCTTAATGCCCTGGGTGAACAGGGCTTTGAATATTACTTATATAAGAGTAATTTATCACCTACACCACTCAAAATGGTGATCAGAAACATTCCTTCTTCTTATCCTGAAGACGCAGTCTTTACAGAACTTAAAGAACTCGGTTTTAATATCCACTCTTGTACCAGAATGCGAAATTCTGTAACAAAAAATCCACTCCCTATGATTATGGTCTCGACCTCCAACAATCAAGAGTCAACAGGGCTCTTAGACCTGAAAGTCGTCGCTTTCATACGCGTTAGCGTGGAACCGTACCGTGAACCGGAAAAGCCTCAGCAGTGCTTTCACTGCCAACGGTTTGACCACGTCTCGGACAACTGCCACACCAGTCCAAGGTGTGTTAAATGTGGGAAAGCACACAAGTCTTCTGCGTGCGAAAAATCCCAGCAACCTCAAATGCTTCACCTATTAACCAAACTACTACGACCTACATCCCAACGCACACAACTACTACTACAATCACGAAAACTGACACAATATTAACGCCTGAAGTTCCCCAAACATCATCTCTCAACCAAAACAATGGTAAAACCTACAGCACTGTCACTCGACTACCTAAATTAATGGAACCAACAGAAGCTTTTAAACCACCAGCTACAAAACAACCAGCCACACAACCACTTCCTCCTCCACGGCCAAATATCATGCAGTCACATGCAAACACTAGCCATAATGCACAAGCAAACCTGGCAATCCTGATAAATGAAGCTCTGTCTCTCTCAGCAAGTATAATGTCCGGCTCTCTCACACTACCCGAAGCAATAACGCTCTCCTTTCAGGTCATCAAACAAATACTGAATCTAGCAATGACTAATGGCCAATTCAAGAATCAAACTTTCTATAAAAATAATCTTTTGGAACGCATGCGGCGTCACCCGGAAAAACATGAATTAGCTAGCTTTCTGTATAATAACGATATATCAATCTGCCTTTTAAGCGAAACACTTATAAATAAACAACCACTTAAAATCCAGGGCTACAACACTTATAATAACAACACCAATAGACGAACAGCAATTCTGAATAAAAGTAACACTCAACATAACGAATATCCTATCCCAGAACTTGAAACACTAGAAGCAACTGCAGTTCAAATTAAAATACACGTGAAACCTTACGCCATAGTATCAGCATATCAATCACCTTCCAAACCTTTTGTAAAAGAAGACTATATAAAACTTATTAGAATCGCTCCTTCAGTAATAATAGCTGGAGATCTCAATGCCAAACATACTGCGTGGAATAGTAGATGCATTAATAAAAGAGGCAAAGAATTTTTCGAATTTCTCATTCAGAAAAATTTAGATGTTGTAGCTCCGGATACGCACACATACTTTCCACACACCGCTAATTTTAAATCAGATCTGATCGACATTGCGATAGTTAAAAACAACTTTTTCCACATTGACGCTCATGCAATAGATGAACTAGACTCAGACCACAAACCAGTACTCTTGAATATAGATCAGGACTGCGATAAAATACCCAATGAACTGCGATACAACTTCAAGAAAGCCGATTGGCCGAAATTCCTTTATTACCTAGAGCAGAATACAGTCACAAATAACACATTGAACAGCAAAGACGAAATTGACATAGCTTTAACTAAGCTGACAGACAATATAAAAACAGCAGTAGAAATTTCAGTTCCCAAGACTACACTTAAGAAACACGAAGTTCCTTTAGGTCCCGAAATATCAGACCTGATAGCTACTAAAAATAAACTCTTACAGAAACATCGCAAAAATAGAAGCTGTATCCTTAAGAAAACCATTAATTACCATCGCAGAAACATTGAAACCAAAACTCTCGAGCATAGATGTAGCAGCTGGAATACAGTTGTTTCGAAACTTCAAATAAAAGATAACTCAATTTGGCGCATGACTGCAGCCCCCACTAAGCCTTACACTTCTATCCCTTTGCTGCAGAAGCCTGATCTCACATTTGCGCTCAACGCAAGTGAAAAAGCAAACCTTCTTCCCTCTACCTACGAAACACAATTTTCGCCTCACGAGTCTCTCATGGGATCAGCCCATATACTCAAGATAGAAGAAGAAGTCGACGACTTCCTAGCAGCAACCGACAAAAAACAAATTAGAATGACGAATCCCGCTGAAATTTCCAAGCACATTAGAGCAACAAAAAGCAATAAAGCCCCAGGACCAGACTCAATATCAAATTCTATCCTGAAAAAACTACCGAACCCCTGTCTAGTTACACTTGCTAACATACTTAATGCATGCTTCAAATACGATTATTTCCTGAGTAACTGGAAAATGGCTAATATCCTTGTATTCCAGAAGAAGGGTAAGATTCCGAGCTCGCCAAGTAGCTATAGGCCCATCAGTCTTCTTAATACGATGAGTAAGATTTTCGAGAAAATTATACTTACTAGAATAAACAAACATCTAGACATATGACAACATATGATTCTCAAACTCGTAGAGAACGTAACTCATCACTACAACTGGGAAATGAACACAGGAGCCGTTTTCCTCGATGTTGAAAAAGCCTTTGACAGTGTCTGGCACAAAGGCCTACTCAAAAAATTAATTGATTACAAATTCCCAAGTAGAATCATTCGTCTTCTACACTCTTACCATAGAAATAGGAAGTTTAGAGTCAGAATCATGGGGTAGTATCATGGACCAAGTTCTCTTTATTATCTATATAAACGATATTCCTACAATTCCCAGAGTCTTTCTTAGAATTTATGCAGATGATACAGTCCTATATGTAAACTCAAGATGTAACAAAAATATTGTAGAATATCTAAACGCAGCACTCCAGGCCATTGAGAACTGGTGCCTGCTGTGGAGAATTGAAATCAACACTGCGAAATGTGAATCGGTGCTTTTCACTGTCAGGAAAGCTCCGATCCCAGAACCGCCACAAATGTTTGGGCAATCAATTAATTGGAAGAAATCAGTAAAATATCTCGGACAGAATTTACAGAAAAATGGGAAATTCAATGTACACATAAAAGATGTAAGAGGCAAAGCCCTGGGGGTCACCTCACGTCTGCACCCGATCATAAATCGAAACTCGAGCCTAAAACCTGATTACGGAATCATGCTTTACAAAACTTTCATCAGACCCATACTTACATACGCATGTACAATTTGGGGAGGAACCTCAAATTCTAATATCAAACAGATCCAGATAGTCCAGAACAAGTTTCTCAGGCGTATCACAAGAACTCCGAAGTATACTAAAAATACCCTCTTGCACAAAGAATTTAATTTACCAACCATCAAAGAGTTTATTCATGACACTGCCAAAAGCTTTTATGGAAGATCATCCAAATCAAAGCATATTCATATCTCATCATTAGGAAATTATAACTTCGATCCCTTGCGTAAACACGCAAAACCTAGAGACTTCCTCCTGAAATAAGTCTCTCTTTCAATGCATGCTTTCCTCATATTCATCCACATACCATTTATTCGCCAACATACATTCAAATTACAAATAGTAACTAAGTAGCATTAAGTATTTCAGATTTTAGTAGATTTCTTGCCCGCTTACTGGCTTTTTTGCCGTACACTAACCGTCATTTTTATGTTCTAGCCGCCATGCTTCTATTAACTCGTTCGTGTGACACTGCCAATTTGGGTGACGCACTTTAACACCTCCTTCCCGATCCTTTTTATTTACTGCACGCAGGGGAGACCACTCCTCTGCTCGAGCGTGACTGGGTCTCACTGGAGGGGGCGATGGCAGGGCCCCCCCCACTCCCTCTTCTTTTTTTTATATTTTTTTATTTTTGCTATGAGCTATCAGCAGTGTTGGCCCTAGTAAGTTGCCGCGAGAGCTCCAGACCTGTTCCGTGTTCCAATTAGGGAATACGCCATATTGAAACTTGAGATTAGGACAAACATTTGAAAGCTCGATCTATGAAGAAATCTAAAAAGAATAATATCTATACAAATATGCATATAAAATGTATGACAATAATGCCAATATTTTTACAGCGTAATTAAATTTTCTGTAAAAATTTAATGGGCCCAGATAAATATAAAATTGATAAAATGTCATCAATAAAATATTGTTGATAATCATATTTAATAATTTGTTGGAATTCTAAATTTTCAATCGCTTGTAGGACTTTTCCCCTCTTACTCAATTCAAAGGCAAGGTATTTTCTCGAATCTTATTTTCGATCGAATTTGATCATGAAAAAACTAGGGTGTTATTAATGTTAACAACAATATGAGCGCCTTATAAGTGCAAAAACAATGCATATAATGTGTATTACGCAAGACTTTATTTTCAGCTTGAGTTTTATTCAGAGATACAAATACTTTTTAATTTGTTTATTGAAAATCTCATTTTTTTTCAACTTTTCAAGGTAACTGCAAAAAATATTAGCATTATCTTCATACATTTTATATGTATATTTGTATAGGTTTTATTCTTTTTAGATTTCTTCATAGATCAAGCTTTCAGATATTTGTCTTATTCTCAAGTTCCAATATGGCGTATTCCCTAGGCGGAACGCGGAATAGGTCTGGAGCTCTCTCGGCAACTTTCTAGGGCCAGCACTGGCTATCAGTTATCGAAAATTTTATTTCTCGCCACTGTTAGTCGATTTGACTTGACAGTATTCTATTCTTTTGTTACTGTTCTTTAAGAGAAGGAAGAACAAGAAGAAAAAAACTTCTCCGTACCTCGATGGATTCACTCCGGAGGAGTCCATTGCCCATTTTTGAACAGGATAAATATTTTTGAGAATATTAAAGCAACAATAAGTGATACATTATTTAGAAAAAATTTAATTATTTTCTTTTTTTTCTAGTATTTGCGATTTTATTTTACCACGACTTGTCCCAATAATGGGCCATCATTGGCCGCCCCAGTCTTGGCACGGCGTAGACACCCCAAGCTTTTCCCAAGGTTGGACCGATACTGACCACCAATACGGTTCCAACATTGGGAGCATTGGCCCCCAGTATTAGCCCAATCTTTGGCCAATGATAAATTTCCCCCTGGGTAATCGCATGTTTAATCGCTAGGAAAAATGGAAATCTCTGCAGCGAGATTCGAACGTATAACTTACTTAAAGCACCAACGCATTTTACCCCCAACAACTAAACCCTACGGCTAACTTAATGAGTTATTTGTTGCTTCAGGCATTTTGTAAATAGAATGGTTGAACGTTTCATCACTTTCAATGATCAAATTGATTTTTCACAAAATACATTTTTTTTAAGGAACTGATAATATTCTTGTATTTTCTAATTTGATACATGAGTATCTCAGTATAATAAACTTAAGTGTATTTAAATGTGATATTAAAAATGTTTACTCATTGAATTACATCTCAGTGTATAATATCTGTGAGAAAAAATTCCTCATTTTTGAATTTGCTTAATAAATAAATGATTCAAAAATAGAAAGAGTTAACTTTCATTTCAAATGTTGTGAAACATAACCTTTCGGTACATATGTGATAAATGCACCTTTTTCACTACAACCAAGCATACCTTTTGACAGAACTAAGAATTCAGATAGAAATGATGCATACAATATTGAATATTGATTTTGAAAAATAAATATTTTTTCTGACAGTAGTAGCTGGGTGGTGATTCCCGACTCGGCAGGATCTCGAATGTCAAGCATCGACAGGCGCGGTTAGCGCTCAGGTGAGTATAATTTTCTTGATCGTAGAAAATATTAATTTGAATTAAAAGATCGCGGCCAAAGAATCCATTTCTTCATATCAACAAAATATATAAGTATGTCTGACTCAAATAGAAATTATTCTTAAAAAATAATATTTTCTTGATCGCAACAAAAGGATTCAAGTGAATGCATTTACTTGGTCCAAAAAGATATTTTTTCAGTATGAGGGAAAACTCCCTACAGTGGACAGCTCCATACAGTGGATATTTGTATATAAAAACACAATGCCAGGAATAAATTTAATTTACAGATTCCGTAAGATTATTAATCACAAAATTGCATCTCGAAACAAATTTACATGTTCTAATTAATAAAAATAACCAAAATAACTCGTGGTCGTATAGCATATAAGCAAACCTGACAGTCAAACGCCCTTGAAAAAAATGTGATAAATCAATCTAACGTTCGCTGTATTTATTATATACTGTGTATGCGCAGTGCGTGCGCGTGTGTGTGTGTGTTTGCGGGCACTTGCATGTGTGTGTAAAATAAAGAACTGTTTCAAATCAATAAATCGAGTTGGAAACAAAGTTTAATAAAAATGCGAAAAATCGTCGTGGTCGCTAAGAAAAATAAACTTGGTTGAACTTTGTTTCTGCTAATTTTATTCCGAATGGTGATTATAACACTTTTCTGTTTGCTTTAAAAGTAACGCAGGCATAAAATATATTCTATCGATACGTAAAAGTACATTTTTCTGTACCACTTTCCAGTGTAGAAGTGATCTCCACTGCAGGGCAAACTGACCAACAGTGGGCAGAATTTGAAAAAAAAAAAACACTTTCCACAGGCTTATAAAGCCACTTCAACTGGAATTCCATTACATATTTGAATGTATCAACTCAGGGCCGGCGAAACGCGTTCAGTCCAGGTGGGTAGTTTTTCTTACCCGGGGTATAGGGGGAGGGATCCCCCCGAATTTATACTTAGTTCCCAAGTTTCAAAAAAAAAAATTTAATAAAGTGTCATATTACATTATTTTATACCAATTTCATTACTTTAATTTATCGTTTGGAGTTACAAAAGGTTCTTCTAAACCCCTTTTACTTACTGAGCCCAAACGTTGAGGTTCGTTTGGAATTTCTAGAAATGAATTCATTTATGAAGATTTCAAGATCGAGCTGGTCAGCTTCCTCTGAATATAACTATTGCGCTAATTGTTTAAGCTCCGAAACGACTTTTACGCGCGTATATTATGAAAATTCATCAGAATGCAGATGAAAAAAAAAATTTTTCCAGCTCAGATTTTTACCTTGGCAAATTTCAAGTACCACCGTACCCACCTCTTCCGCCATCCCTGTATCAACTTGATTTATGCCGTACGAAACATCGGTTTTCCCTACTTTGGAACGATACTATACTAAATTCTAATTAAAGTATTTCTCATTTATTCTAACAAAAGGTCTCTCAGTGTGAACATATTTTAACATTCTCATCATAATGAAGAGGTATTGGTTTTATGTGAAAATTCACTTTCACAGAATTTATGAAATCTCCACGTTTTGAGACCTCCTGATTACAAAAAAGTATTTTTTACGTTGGTGTCTGTCTGTCTGTTGTCGTCGTCGTTACCCTTATCATTTTTTTTATATAAACAGAATTGTCAGAGTTATTGTATTTTCAAAATTGAAAAATATGAAGGAAAATAAAAATTTTTAGCCAAATAGCGAAAAATTGAAGAGAAAAACAGAGAGAAAAAATGTTTATTTTTGGGAGTCCTACAAGATCGTGAATACAACTTTTTGCATTTTCTCAAAAAATCGAAAATTCGCATTTTGATCCCACAAAAAATAATGAAAAATAATCTGTGAACTCGATAACTTTTGAAAAAATGATCATATTCCATCATGCTTTGGCACCCATTTTGGAGGACCAAACAGACAAGTCAAGTTCGTTAACCAGCTATTTCGGATGAAAAATCGAAGAGAGGGAACATTCTGAAAATTTTTTTGGACTTTTTTTTCAAGACACAAAAATTGTAAGTACGATTTCTTGTAGAAGGTGAAAAATGAAACAATTTATCCTCATCATTTTT
>WSXT02028844.1:3458-13808 GCA_011762715.2 Neuroterus valhalla | reverse complement strand
AGTGGCAACAGAAAAGCGACCGTTTTCGGTGAAGTCCATACATTACAGATTGGTCTCCTTATGTCTATTCTCCATGTTTCCAACGTTAAATTCAATAATTATTATTTGAGAAAAAAGCATATTTTCATTTTGAATAAGAGACAGTTGAACTCTACTATAAAATTACAGAAAAACTGGTAATTTTCAGTAGAGCATTCCAATTTTCAACAAAACAGTTGAATCGTGAAACAAAATCGAATAATTTTCTACCAAAAACAATAAATTTTGATACTTCAAAAGAAAAACGAAATAGTTGAACGTTACATTGGAAGAAATTGTTAAATATAAGAAGACGGAAGATAACAGTTGAAATTTGGAATTTCCAAGCCAAAAGTAGGAATTTTAGAAAGAAACAGTTTCAATTTGTTTCAAATTGGAAATTCAAGCATTCGTTCGACGTTTCATGTCTTTTGTGAAGAATTTGACTTTCGCGGGTTTAATGAAATCTTCACGTTTTGAGACCCCATGAGTCAGAAAAGAACGATTTTTACGAAGGTATCTGTCTTGGTAGTCTCTAATCTGTGGACTCAATAACTTTCGAATTATATTCACCACTTGCGGCCGGTAGACGCGGTAATGAACAGTGAAAGAAGAGCTGACTGCACTAAATTTCAGGTCTACAATTTCTACTTCGACAGTGTCGTGAAATTTTGTGTATTGGCTGAGATAAACTCAAAACCTCGACTCAAAATTATGACTAACACATTCTCATTATACCACTCGCCACCGATATTTCTATATTGAATAGAAAAATTGTTCATCTTGGAAAGGCCTTCAAGATTTATCTTAACTATTTTTCAAAAAGACTTATATTTTCTGTTTTAATCGTGACAACGCTTTTTAAACAATGAAAAATTCAATACCTTCTCATCCAGAATGAGAATGTAAAAGTTCAAGAAATCTAGAGTAGAAAAGAAGCCGAAGGTTCAAAAAAGTCACTCTCATTACTTCCCTAGTGTCTTAATCCAATAGAGCAAAGACAGAAACTCAAAAAAAAAATTTTTTATACTCGATATATCTTTCAGTACTTCCTCGTGTTAAGTGATTGAAGTTGAATGAAGAAACCTGAATTTCTTTAATCAGGTTAATTTTTTTGAGTCATGAAAATACTACTGTATTCTTACTGTGTTCGTATCGAAAATTTGGAGTAAAAAAAATATTGCTGATTCAAATAAATACTTCCTTGGCCCAAAAATGAACAACTAAAATTGTTTAGCCTAAATTATAATTGATCTTTTTATTAATTAATATTTATTTTGCATATTTATTTCAAAGGGTTGATATAATCGCGAATCTTGATGAACCTGAAACGGATCATTCCACTGCAAAATATACCTCTAGCAGAAAACGAACTTACACCACAGCGATAACCGCGATGCAACTGCAGCATGGAAGCTCTGAGTCTTAAAGCTATATCTAATGCTCGACCATAAATGTCAAAGGAATATTCATTCAAATCCAATCAACAAGTATTTAATTCAACGAAATGATTATTTCGTCGAAGTAATGATTTTTTTTAAATAAAGAATTTAGTTCTACTAATCGAAAGAATCATTTCCTTTAACCGCAGAAATAAATATTGATGATATTGATAGATATTACTGTTCTTCCGAATGAAACAATTATTTCATTTATGTTAATAAACCTCAATACTTGATTCAAGCAAAATTATTTGACTCAAATGCATCCTTGTCAATACAAAGAATCGAACTAATTGGACCAAGAAAATATTTCTTTGAAGCATAAATCGGATTTCAAGGAATCTAGACCTTTTCAATCAAAAAAATAATTTTCTGAATCGGAGGAAATATTAATTCAAATATTTTCTTGATCCCGAGGAATAGGATTCAAGTGAATGCATTCACTTGTGTGAACCTTTTGTTAAAATGTCTAGATGTGGGAAAATTACTTCTGCTGTAAAACTCGATGACTTTATCATACCCAATGATTCTTCAATCGCATTCTCTGGAAATTATGATAACCTGAAAACAGTAATCGTAGAGTACCTGACAGTTGAAAACACACAACTGGGCTCATTTCGCTCGAAGATTGTACCTGTCAAAATATTCGAATCAAATGCCTTCGATCGCGGGATCGACGCTACGTATGTAACTTTTTGTTTGATTATTGCCGCACACTTGTGACCTCTTGAAAGTCCACAATCATTTACCGACGTGGTTTTCGACATGCAGTATTCTGCACAACCAAACGAGTCGTGGATACAAAAATCAATATCTGATATATATATATATCAATAATATGGACCTATTCTGAACAAGTGGCTCCACTTTACTGATAGTTGACATTTCTAATGGATTGTTACTCTCTATTTCTCTCTGCTAGGGTACAGACTTATTTTAAAGTCACACACTATGTCAAAAAAATTGCCGGAATTTTCTCCTATATAGGAAGGTTTTTAATGTATAATGAGGATAGTGGTAACAAATAATATCCAGTAGTTGCTTTTCAAGCATCGATCCTTGTTTTAAGGCGAACCAGGGCATATTCTAAGCAAAATTTGGAACTGACCGACTTCATTATTACTTTTGGTATCTTATTAAATACATACTTCAATTTTTGCGGTGACTGTCTCTTATTCCCGCCAGCCGCAACCGATGGCGCTACTTTCGCCTCGGCCTACAGCTTGATAAAAAATGGCTGCGATGTATGCTGTTTGCTCTCCTTGTCGCTCTTTTCCTCTCTCTCTTCCTACTTTCCGTCACCTTTTAGTCGATTTTCACAACTGCCCATTTTGATTTTTGGAACTGCCCATTTTTTTTTCCGAAATGCCCATTCTTTGTGGAACTGCGCGTTAGAATATGCCCTGAGGCGAACAACTGAAAATAGATGACTTTAGGTATTTTACATTTGTCACATAAATTAATTTGATTAGTTGCATTTCAAAAATTTTTATACGACATTCTCCTAAGATATATTCACAAGCTCGGCGGAACGTTCGCATTGAAATTGATAGTGATAATCAGAACAAAATTCATGAAATGCGTCACTCTGATTTTGCTTTAAAAAATAAAAATTGTACGCATTTTTCGCCAAAATATTTTACACCCTCTATATTCTATGCCCTTGAGTTTCAGATGTTAAAGAAATATCCCGAATAACTTGCAAACGTTTTTAGAACGGTTTCTGGTAAACCATAAACGTTTGGAATGTTTTGTAAATGTTTGTCAAAAACATCTTAAAAACGTTCTCTAAACGTTTGACCACTGACATTTTGAGTGACTACAAATTCAACACGTATTTCAAACAGTTTCAAAACGTTTGAAAGAAATTTGGCAAACGTTCAAAACAAGTTTAAGAAATGTTTGAGAAGTAAAATTTTGAATGATCGAAATTACGACCGTATTCAAAACGTTCTGTAAAAGTTTGATCAAGAAAGTTTATCCGATAGATGATGTGATCTTTCTCGCAAGTGTCAGGAAGCTATGGTGATTACTATATATACGATTTTCAAACATAATTCAATCTGCTCAAATCTTGCTTGGTCTACTGTTTACAAAACGTTTTTAGAACGTTTGTGTAATGTTTTTTTTCAGTCAAAGTATCGAAAATGAGCGGAAGTATCCGACGTTTTGGAAACGTTTTTTTCCACCAAAATTCACAAACGTTTCAACGTTTGACAGAAAACGTTCGCGAGACATTCGGTGTTATCCGGGATACCTTCAATGCACGTTTTTACTGCAAATCATCAATTCTATGCAAGCCGAATAAGATTTAAATTAACTGGTGACGATATATTAAATAAGGTCAAGGTAAGAAGAGTAAGAAAGATCAAATAATTGAAAAATATTAATTAGCAAAAAATAAGCATAAGGGAACGTGGTTAAAGTTTGCAAGTTACAAAACACGTTTCCGTTTTGTTCGAAGAATTTTTTTATCACCATTTTCTCCAAAATATAACTATGGAATGTCTATAAGAATGGATCGAAGTCTTTAATAGGACTTCAAGTCAGTCTTTAAGTCTAATAATTCTTATCAGAAAACACTTTCATGTATGTATTTTCCCCCGTGGTCCTTATCGCACAGGACATCCTGTAAAGAAACACTTTACTCCATATGCTGGGATTGATGAAGGGTGGAATCGGAGTTATGTTACCCCCTCTATTTAACTAAAATAAGCATTTTGATTTTGTAAGCGTTTTGCAGTACACATTTTGTAGTTATGACGTTACAGTAGTTCGGTTAAACTGACGTAATGTGTAAATTATGTGTAGCATGAAGTATTATATATTATGTAGTACACAAGCAAGCTTCATGTTTTGCAGATAATAAATAGAAGAAAAATTTCTCGTGTATCTTTAATGGGTTAAATTGAATTTCAGTATTTTATTGACTTTTTTGGAGAGATACTTGATTGCTGTCAAGTGAAATGCGAGCCACTAGGAGTCACAGAAGATAAAAGAGTTATCGATTTATCTCTTTTACTCACGTGAATATAAAGGCGGCCACACTGATAGAGGATTATTGTCGTACGCAGCAAAATCAACCGACTGACAATTCTAAAGTATCTGTTGTAGATTGTTCCCGGCTACCCTTCCTTTCATTTTTTTACGTCAAGGTCAAGTAGGTATTGAGGTCTCGAGGTATCCTCCTTCCTGAGGGCTTCTTGTGATGACAACTTCTGAGTTTGAAATAGTGACTTGATCCAAGTGACCTTGGCTCTCGAAGGGAGCTCACCTTCCATCTTCCACTTTCCGTGCAGGGATCAGTCCAAAGGTGAACAGGATAACTGAGGGACGAAGTTTCAAATGAAACAGCTGGGTCTTCCAGGACCGGGAATCGTAGATGGTTATGGCGTGGCCTTTACGCTCGGGTGCAGGTTCGAGTCCTCCGAGTGAAAGCGCGGAACCTCGTTCCTCACTCGGACCCTCCATTTCCCCACCCACAGCCCTCGCTACCCCTCCTTGGAGGGTTGCGGCTACAGCATCGATGCGCATGAGAAGCGGAGGATAGGAAGAGGAAGGGGTGTTGGAAGTAATGCAATTACTCCCACTACTGGGGATAGCGCGGCCAACCCTGAACTGACTGCTATACCACTCTCCCTTTCCCTCGTTACCGATTTCTCTCTTTTGCCCTTTCGTGCCACCTCTCGCGAGCACTTTTGCTTGTATATTTCTACTATTTATGACATTCCAGGGTAGTAGGCTTCCTCCCTTTTCGAGCTTTAACTCTTTAAGCGTATTTCTTCATCTTTACATGTTGACACTGCTGCATTCGCTCGTCCTATCAAATAAATTTAGCAATGTGGCAAAAATTAATATAACTTTCAAATATTGAATATCATGTATCAATATGCTGTTTAACAAACGGTACCTTAAAATACATTTGAAATATTGAAAATTATAAATAAAATATTTGAATGAGTATAAAATGTCAAACGGAATCAGCCAGATTTTTTGTTATATTTAACACGCATGTGGCTGAAGCAGCTACCTGAATTGAAAAATTGGAAATTATCTTATTTTCTGATAGAGTCTGTAACTGCTTCCATTAAACGATTCTCAATCATATTTTGTGTAAAAGAATATCAATTGGGTTTCCGACCGCTTCAAAATTTTCTTATAACTCCTACAAAGAAAGGTTTTGAGAAGTTTATACTTTAGCTAATACATTCCTCATGTAATAGTATAGTAGGCTATCGCACCTTTAAACGACGATCCCAATTCGGGCTAGGGCAACTCAACCTTTAAGAAGAGCGGATCACCCCCATTTCCATTCACCTACCGACCTTTTGCGCTTCCTAGACGATATTTTTGTTTTTACAATTAATCCACAGTTTGTCTTATGCTGACAAAGAATGTTTACAGTTTTTGGAATTTGGAGGATAAGGAACTCTACACAGTTGACAATGTTAGGGATTTTACAACTCTATTACAATATGAGGGTAAAGTAAAATTGTATTACCGGTATTGGAAGGTAATATTGCAATACGTGTATTGTAATTTCAAAGAAGGCGCGCCGGTCACAATAGAAGTATTGGGATTTTTCCTCACACTCACTTCAACTCGTCTGCAGAATACGTGACCCTCTTTTTTAGTAAGATGAGAATTATGGTGCCTAGATATTCTAGTGGTAACGCACTCAGCTCAGAGCTTGGCGGCTAGGCGTCGATTTTCCGTGCTTGTGAATTCTTATTCTTGTTTAACTCTCTTCCGCAACATTGCATTAGATGTTGCGACGTTTCATGTCATATACAAACCGTTCAGAAGGGGGCTTGAATATACAGTAAGGTTCTTTCCATATCGGTCATACCATGAAGTGCGAAGAAGATTTGCTCTTATGTTTATTCTTATGGCGTCTTCACTCGCACTCACGCTTCCCTAGGACCGGTGTGAGAAGGTCCTTACTGTAGAAAAAGAGTAGGGGGAAAGGATACCTGAAGAATGGAAATACTTGGACCAAATATAATATAAGCAATAAATGATTTATAAAATAATTACATACTTTGTTTATTGAAAAACATATTGCAAAATAATATGGATAATCATATTCATCATTTATGTCTTGTGGAACATGATTGCAATTTTCTTGGGGGAGGGGGGGGGGTGTGAACCTTGTAGCCAACTAGTCACGCCGCTGCCTGCGCTATTCGGTACTGGTAAAAAAAATAACAGTACCAACAATTTTTCTACCGGCTCCTTATAAGGGATATCCAAGGCATTTCGAAGTGTCTGTGAAGCATCTTAATAAATGGTTATGTGATTTAAGGGTTATTTTGTCGTGTTCAGGGAGGCAAACTTGAACAACTCTACTCCTGCTCAATATCTCATGGTATGAGTGGGAAGGCAACTCAATGACTATTCACAAAAATAACTACAATCACACACACTCCTACCCTAATCGAATGTTTCATGGGTGTGGAAGTGCACCCCTGAACTAGTTACATATATGTATGATCCAAATCACGCCGCTACCCCTTTCCAAATTTCGTATGGGGCGGGGAATACCCTGTGACTCCTCGCAGAAATAATATGAGTCACATCGCCAGTTAATTTCTCCATGATCTAATAAAACATGATCTTTTTAAGCGAAACTAAAAAAAAGTGGACCAAGAAGATGATTTCACCCATCTGCAAACTTAAGCGCGCCTAAGGCGCGCGAATTTTGGATATATTCTGTTGAAGAAGTTTTCTGGTAAAGAAGTTGCTTCTTTTATAAATGAAGCAAAAACTACGTGTCCTATCAAAAAAATAAGTCTACGAAATTTGAAGATCCTTTTTTGGTGCACAATTTAGGTTCATTTACATTTTCTGTACCTTACATAGTTTGATCAAAAAATGAATCTTTCTATTTTTCACTATTTTTGTGCGACCAAATTTGAATTTTCGACTTTTTGAGAAAACTCAAGAAGTTGTAAAGATCATCCTAGAGGGCTCCAAAAAGAAACATTTTTTCTTCAGATTTTCTTTCATATCTTGCGTTGTTTGGCTAAAAATTCTCATTTTCGTTTATATTTTTGGATTCCGGAAATGCCACAACTCTGGCAATTTGGTTTTTATCGAAAAAAATGATTGGCATAAATTGTTTCACTTTTTACGTGCTCACCCTCTTTGATTTTTCATCCGAAATATCTGGTCAACGAACTCGACTTGTCCTTTTGGTCCCTCAAAATATGTGTTAAAGCACGATCGAATATTATCATTCTTCCGAAAGGTATCGAGTTCACAGATTAGTTTTCATTATTTTTTGTGCGATAAAAATTTTGAATTTTCGATTTTTTGAGAAAATTCAAAAAGTCTTATTCACGATCTTGTAGGTCTCCCGAAAAGAAACATTTTTGCTCTCTGACTTTCTTTTCAATCTTGCGTTATTCGGCTAAAAATTCTCATTTTCTTTTATATTTTTGGATTTTCAAAATGCCAAATCTCTGACCATTTTGTTTTTATCAAAAAAAAATCATGAGGATGAATTGTTTCACTTCTTACTTACTACAAGGAACCGTACTTACAATTTTTGTGTCTTGGAAGAAAAAGTCCAAAAAAATGTTCAAAATGCTCCCCCTCTTTGATTTTCCATCCAAAACAGCTGGTTAACGAATTCGTCCTGTCTTTTCGGTCCCTCAAAATGTGTGCGAAAGGGCAATCCAATCCGGTCATTCTTTCGAAAGTTATTGAGTACACAGATTTCAGACTACAGACTTCAGGCTACAGACAGACAGACACCTTCGTAAAAACCATTTTTTCTGACTCAGGGGGTCTCAAAACGTGGAGATACCATCAAATCCGCGAAACTCAATTTTCACATAACACCAATACCTTCTCATTCAGAATGAGAATGTAAAAATCTGCCTGCCACGCGGGCACATTTTTATATCGCCGCTCGCTCCGCTTGCAAGTTTGATGCGCGTATAGGGCGCTCGCCAGTTGAATCTCACGCTTCGCGCTCGTTAATGTATTTTTGCGAAATTTTCAAAACTGAAAAACAAAACGTCGACTGCTGTTATTTGATTATTTTGAATTCTCTCTATTAAATCTTCTTCGGCTTCAACGAATACATTCTCATCGCATGTCTCGAGCTTTGCACTCGATTATCTGTCTGAAAAGAAAACTTGCTTATGTTAAATTTGCCTCTAATTAATTGAATCTTCATTATATTGATAATTATACCTTAATCCGGAACAACTTGTTTCGATAATGCGCAATGAAGTACAAATGTTATTTTCCATGATTCCTTTATTTATTGATTGGTTGATTCAATGTGTTCCCTCAGAGTTTAATTTTCCTCGTTCCTCTCCACTACTCCTTTACACATCCTTCCACTACCTTAGTAGTAAGTAAGGTGGACCTACAGCTTAAGGTGGGTTCCGAACCACCAAGAACACCAGCCCCAAATATTTAGAGTAACCTTTTCCTCTAGAGGTACTGGCACCACGACTTTCCGTAGATGAACACTCTCTTGCTAGGCAAGTGTTCACCGCATGGGCCGCCGAAGCTCTTCCAGAGTGCGAGGCGGGAATCGAACCCACAACCAGCCATTGTGGGTCGAAAGCGCATGCCTCAGCCCCCACGACCAACTGACCACCCTCATGATTCCTTTATTATTTGTTCATTATTTGGCCGTAATCTTTATTCGCAGCCACCCAGCAAAATGTTTACTATTTCGATGAATATATAATATTATAATTAAAAATGGGCATTGATATAAAAAAACAACATATTTTTATTTGTTATTTTACATTTTATCGTATCTTGTAACGTGTTTCAAAAATTGTTACTCTCTTATTTGGCTGCATCTACTCATGCCGAATTCTGGGGCGACTAGCTATTGTTTCACCTTTCGCTAATCGTTTCGAATTTTGGGATGACTAGCCAAAAATGAGCAAAAATGCTAGTCGTCCCAAAATTGGATAGTTTGTCCTAAATCATTTCTGTGACCAGTCATAGGAGTAACTTCCCGTCCTCATCCAGCCTATCCCACTATGACGTACATATTATTCTGTAACTGGTTATGACATTCATGGCATCTAATTTAAACGTGAAGTTTATTAAATTTACAGATAGCATTAGGTTACTGCCTAGAGCATTCTGCATGATCTACATGGACTTTATATTTCTTTCAAACAGTCTTAAAATCGAAGTGGACAGAATCCATTGATTACTCACCGGAGAAGCCAAATACCTTCTGATTCGACAAGCGATGTATTTTTTCAAGTCTGGTCCGAGAAGACTACCTAAACATGCTCTAACGATGGATCGGAAATCGACGAGACCTTTGACAAACTTCAAACAGTGGACGGGATATTTCGATTCCAAAAATGTGACTTCTCGCTCCCACAAGACTTAATGAAAAAGGGAGGTTCGTCACCTACAGTATTTCCATGACAAGTCAAATAAGAGGCTCTTGTGCCCTTACGAGACTTGGGAAAAGGAAAAGGCGTGCAACGTACATCATTTCTATGACCAGACATAGGGTGACTTTCCCCTTCCACGAGACTTGTGAAAAGAGGGAGGTATGTCACCTACATTATTTCCATGAAAAACCACATAAGAGTCCTTTCCGCCCTCACGAGACTTGGTAAAAGGAAAAGCTATGCTGCCTACGTTATTTCTATGACCAGTCATATGGATGACATTCCGGTCCCACCAGACTTGTGAAAAGAGGGAGTTATTTGACCTAAATTATTTCCATGATCAGTCATATAAGGAACCATTCAGGCCCACGCGACTTGGGGGAACGAAAAGGTATGCAGCTTAAGTTATTTCTATGGCCAGTCGTATGGTTGACTCTCTGCCCCCACGAGACTTGAGAAAAGAGGGAGGTATGTCACCTACGCTATTTCCATGAAAAACCACA
>WSXT02028833.1:0-13809 GCA_011762715.2 Neuroterus valhalla | reverse complement strand
GCCAGAGTTAGAGCCTGCTTTGTGCCAATACCGCGCCAGCATCAAATTGTATAGTTTGGTACTGTCGCGGTACCGTGCCAGTTGTAAATTTCAACTTGGGGAACTTTGTTCCTTACGCGTGTCACTTGGACAAGTTTACTTCTTTTTTGGTCCTTTTTTCATATTCAACGTTATACTATCTTTTACTTCTATAACGAACCGATAATGAAAAATAGCAAAAACCGTAAAAGTAGAACATTTTTCAGATTCAAACTTTGTTGTAAACCTATTAACAATAAGGTGTCAAATGTGTGGAAACCGGTTGGAAATTTTACGGAATGCAAGAAATTTCATTTTCGTTGAATCAATAGGTCGTAAGGGATGCTCGTAAAAATCTCAACGGGTGTCATATATTCCTCTTTAGAGTCTCTAGACCATTTACAAGGCAATTTTCGCACAATTTTCCATCAGCTTATGTACATTCAAAAATCCTTTATAATTTCATTTTTATTATATTTTTCAAGTTTCTGTTTCTGTTTCTGTTTCTCATAGGCTCTTGTGGAGAGCTTTGCTTAGTAGATGTGTTTGGGATAAAAAGTATAGATGTTCCTATGAATTTCAGTCTGTGTGTTCATTTTGGAATCATAATGTATGATGCCTCTGTACAGCTCTTCACCTGAGGTAATTGCTAGAGAGATTGATCAGTGACGTTGAAGAGGGAAAAACCCATTGCTTTTTTAAGCTGCAATATTTTGAATCGGGAATGATTAACCTTATGGCATGGTTCACGCTCTCCATTTCGAAGGTTTTACTTCGAAAGTGTATATATCTAAGAGATAACAATTATTCAAAGAAAAAAATGTAAATTTAATGGAACTTGAAAAATGGTTGAACTTTTGAAAGAGATTTTAATGGTGAGAACATTTGCAAGGTTGTATTTACTAGAAACGGAAATGCATTAAGATTGAGATAAAAGAAGCAGAAACTTGAGTTGCAGCTTTCAGACTGCTCTTAAGGTAATTTGGGTATCGTCATCAAGCTTAATGATCATTTAATTTCGTCTCATGAGTCAAATCGTTATAGAAAGTTAAAATCTTCTATGTATGTGGACAATGAGAGACAAGGAATGCCAGATGACGTCGAGACATGTTCATACCTACAATCGCAGACCTCTCTTCAGTTTCGGTATTCAGTTGCAAGATAGCGACGAACAAATTTAACTCGTTCTGTCTTCCGGAGGTGTTATTTTTAAAAATGATACTTGAGCAGATACCTGCCATTATTATATATTTATATACGTATCTTTGCATCAAATCAGTATCGAATTGTGATTTTTTTATTTCCCTATAACTTGGGTATAAGCATTAGTTCATTAATGCTCAAATGATCTGTAGAAACTGCACCGACGATATAAATAGCTACTATGTATTGTTATTCCAAGAAATATTGCGGAGGTATTTATACTTCAAATTCCCATGAAGATAAAAATGTTGATTGGTGTAATCATACAGTAAAATTTTCAAGAACCCTCAAACATTGGAAGAAATTTGAAGTTTCTCAAACTTGGAAAGTAACTCAAAGATATTCGAAGTTAGAAAAATTTTCAGGATCATGAAATATAGAAATAAATTGAAAAATCTTCAAATTTTCCAAAATATGAATAGGAAATCACTTGAAGATTGAATATTGGAAGGACGTCTTAACCATGGAAGAAGATTTAAGAATCCTCATACATTGGGAAATTTTTTATGATTCTCACATTAGGGTGGTCCAAAAATTTTTTTTTCGAATTTTTATGCAAAACGCCCGGAAATTTGTTCCGATTCACAAAAACATAGATGCATTTTTTTTTGAAAAAAAAATTATTTATAGGTGGCGCAAGCTTCATGAAGCTTAACACGTATTTCCTATAAGAAAAAATACGTTTTTGTAAATTTTATTCAGAATCCTCAATATTAGGTGAATCGAGTTCGAGATTCACCATTTCTCTTCACAATAATTGTGAAGAGAAATTAAATATTAGTCACAGAATACGAATAAAATATTGTTTTTCAAATATCAGCCCCATAAGTCTGTTTTATAGGATCCCAAAAAACCCCATAAGTAAGAAAATGGGGTTTTCGAGTTTTTGGCGCTAATAATGATTTTGTTGAGGTTCTTTTAACGCAGATTGTTTCAAATACATGGAATACTACTTTATACTGATAATTAGATGTTTATTGAAATTGTTTCAACAATTTATTATGGTTTTTAGCAACTTACTCTAAGGAAAGGGTTGGAAAGTCAAGGTTTTTTCTGAAATCTTCAACTTTTTGTCCACTTTTCATTAAAAGTAAGTAGCTCTTTATTTCAATTTAGCAAAAATAATTGTTTGAACAATTTATTATCATTTCTAATAATATTTTCTTTGCCTAATGATAGAAACTTGAGGTTTTCTCTGAAATTTTTAACTTTGTGCTCACTTTTTACTTGCAGTAAGTTGATATTTAATTACATTTAATAAAAATAATTGTTCGAGCAAATAATTATTGTTTATGGCTTTCTTCTCTTAGATTAGTGCTAAAAGTTGCGGTTTTTTCTAAACTCTTCAGCTTTTTGTCCACTTTTCCTTAGTGAGATAATAATTCATTATTAATAATTAATAATAATAATAATTAATTGTTAATAATTCATGCTTATTAACAAATACGCTTATTAAAACAATTTATCATTGTTTATAACCATTTTTTCTTAGATAAATGCATGAGAGTTGTGTTTTTTCTGATTTTTAACTTTGCACTAAATGGAATTTGAATGAAATGAAATTAAATTCGAATTGATAAATTTGTTCGTTAAATTATATTGTATTTTATTTAAAATAATATATTTTTTTTTTTGAAATATCAACCATTATTTTTTTGATTAAAAATTTATATTTTTAGGTCAAAAACTCAACTCTTTGGTTGAAAATTGAAGAACTTTCCTAAAAATTCCATTTTTGCGTTGAAAATCCATAATTTTAGTAGGAAACTTGAAATTCAAATTTCACTGAATAAATTAAGCTTCCTTCTTATACATAATTTCTTTTTACACTGGGAAAAGAGCAAAAATAATGTACTTAAAACAATACAATACTATTAAAAATATGATTCTCTCTAATGTCTATTTATTATTTGTTCACAACTAAAAAGGAAAAGCAAAGTTGAAGAGAAGATAGCCATAAACAATGATAATTTGTTTCAACAATTATTTTTGTTAAATTAAATTAAATATTAACTCACTTCAAGTGAAAAGTGAGCACAGAAAACATTATTAGCAATGATGATAAATTGTTTAAACAATTATTTTTTCAACATGAAATAATTATTACTTCAATCTAATTGAAAAGTTAAAAAAAAAGTTTAAAAATTCAGGAAAAAACCGCAACTTTGTAGCATTATCCTAAGAGAATATTGTTATAATAATAGCAAATTGTTTAAACAATTATTTTTGTTAACTTAATTGAATATTACCTCGGTTTAGTTGGAAAGTTGAAAACAAGTTGAAAAATTCAGAAAAAACCTTGACTTTCTAACCCTTTTCTGAGAGAAAATTGCTAAAAACAATAATCAATTGTTTGAAAAAATTATATAAACATTTAATTATCAGTATAAAGTAGTATCTCATGTATTTGAAATAATCTGCGTTAAAAAACCGCAAAAAAATCATAGTTAGCACCAAAATCTCGAAAAATCCATTTTGTTACTTATGGGGGTTTTTTGGGACCTTACAAAACAGACTTATGGGTGAGATATTTGAAAAATAATATTTTATTCGCATTCTGTGAGTAATTGTGAAGAGAAATAGTGAATTTTGAACTCGATTCGCCTAATATTGATAATTATGAATAAAATTTACGAAAACGTCTTTTCTTCTTACGCGAAATACGTGTTAAACTTCATGGGGCTTGCGCCAGCTTCAAATATATATATTTTTTAAAACAAAAAGAAATGCATTTATTTTTTTGTAGATTCGAACAAATTTCCGACAATTCTGCATAAAAATATGAAAAAAAATTTTCTAATGCATTTTTGGACCACCCTATTCTCGCATATTGAAATGTATAATGTACAATAAAATTCTAATGTTTTGATTATTTCTTATAAGAATACATTTGTGAGTACAAAAAGTAAAGAAAATACGCTTTTAGTAAATAGTTAGCATTCGTTGTAATTTATATAAAAACTCTGATCAAAAGTTGAATGCAGAATCAGTGAAAAGAAGTAATCTCAACTGGAAGACACTTAGAAAATAATAAAAAATCTGCGATCGAAGGTGTTAAATATTAATTTCATTTCAAACGTGAGCACAGCCTTCTCTTCTGTATCCCACGCTCCAGAATTTGACACTGGTCCGCAAGACAGGTATAATGAGCAGATAAATGCGACAAGGTATTATGATACGCGTAAGTTAAAAAAATGGTACGCGTTACGGGAGGCGCTCGTAGCGTGAAGAGATTAGCCAGACTTGTTATGTCTCTTGAGGTCGTCCAGTGCACCAGCCAAATAACACCAGATGAACTCTGTGAAATTCTGAGCTTGGCTGTATTGTCAACGAAAAAGTAACGCGTCGCAATGTCAGCCTTTTGTTTCTTTTTTTTTTTTTTTCATTTTTTCCCCTCAGCTAGGTGAGCTCGTATCGCACTCGACGCAATGTCAATGATCCTTAACGCATCGCGCAATGTATAGCCAGAAAAATACTCATCAAAAAAAGTCTTGCATCATCACTTTATTCGATAAATTCACATCAATCGCCTTCCTTCAAATGAGACAGGTTTTAGAGGCACATGGAATTTTATGATGAAAATGATGAGGAAGACTTTTCTCTTGTATTTCTGCTGCGATCTTTAGATTCCAATCATATAACTTGAATCAAGTTTTATATTTCTTTAATCAGAAATTGGAATTCAGCATTATTGATCTTGTAATCATTTTTCATGAAAGATGGACTGTGAATCAATTTCATTTAGAAGATCTCAACACAGTAAATTAAAAAGATTTATTTAAATGCAAAATCAGTTGATTGTTAGAACGCATCACAGACGACAGTTTTGGTTGTAGTATTTAAAGCAAATTGCCAATAAAAATTATCTTCAAAGTCTGCTGAATGATATTAAATATTTATTCTAAATATTTTCAAATCGTGTGGCTTTCTTTATTTTCATCTTCATTCGTATTTTAGGTTCAATTTTTTTTTTTTTTGTGAATTTCTTCCTATTTGCATTTTAGATATAAGAATCATTAAGTTCAAATCTTTTGATCCTATCTACTCATCAATCAGTATCAGAAATCTGGAAACGGAATCGCTCCAGTTTATTTCAGTTGGTCAGAGCAATGATCAGTAAAATTAGTTGATATTTTCTGTTTTTGTAATACATTACTATAAACTCAAATGTATGAAAATATTTTCAAGATTACAGACTGATTGATTCAATAAAAAGTCTTTCATTGAAAAAAGCTAATCGAATCCATTAATTTTTCTACAGTTCACTCAAAGTCTTCGATTGAAAATTTATTACTTTGATTCTTTCAGTCCGAAATGGAAGATTTACCTCTTTGAGTCTGCGAAAATAAATTTTTTTGAACATAAACTAGAAAAAATTTAGGGCATAGTAGAATAGGAATTTATAAGTTCCTGTATCTCCTATATAAGAATGATATTGATAATATAATTCCTGTTGAACTTTAATTTTTATAATTATTTTGAAATTTTCATTTTCACCTTGAATTTTTTAATTTTCTATACTCTAATAAATAACTTCGATACACCTACGTGCAGTTTTTTGAGAAAACTCCACCCAGGGACGTCCGTCAGTAAATATTAATGGCAGCCGATGTCGTCAGTACACAATCTGAACTATCTTTTTCAGTGGAATCGATCTTTCAATGATCATCAGAACTATAATGAAATATTCAACAGCTTCTTTATACCACATCAAGATAACTGAAATTATAGCGTCCTTTTTATAATTTTATCTGGATTCCCCGTTGGCACAATCTAAAAATGATTAAAATAATCTGAATCTGTAAATATGTGTAGCATAAGAGACGATAAGAGATAGACACCAAAAATATTATTGAATTGGGCAGAATAATTATGCAATGCATAATTATGACAAACAAACATTATATTTCATGTAAGTCTTCGAGTCAACCGTCGGCAGTAGCTGGGCCGTGATTCTCGTCTCGTTTTGATCTTGAATGTTAAGCATAGACGGCCGGGGTTAGCTCTCGGATCGGTGACGAATAGTGACTCTCTCTAAGTCGTGTTATTGCTGTGTTCCGCGATTGTAAGAAAGATCCCTCCTCTCCACAAATAAAAGTCTATAATATTTTCTTCATTTTATGAGTAGATAAGACTGAGTAAAAAATTTGACACTGAATATGCGTACATTATTCATTAATCGGTGAATTGCACCATAGTGAAAAATTGTTCAATAATATCTTTACGGGTATTTTTTTAAAGACATCGTTTTTTAATTGACCAAGAGTAAAATCATGAAGGATACATTTTTTATATTGGCATTAGGGTGCATACTATTTATTTGTCATGAATTGACTCCTATAAGAATCAATATTTCTTAAAAATATTTGATGTTGAAACGTTTCATCCTGGGCTGATTCATTGGACCCATCGGTAAGGCAATATGAATCAATCCTGCCTTAGACACTAATGAATTAAAATATTCTACAAATAATTATTTTACAAAATATCGAATTGATAGAAAATATTTGTAAGCAATGAATAGTAATAATATGCAAGACAATTCGATCACGGGTAGGGATTGAAATACGAGTTAATTGACACAAAACAATTCAAATTTGACAAATGTATAATATATTATAAAAAATAACATATGACACTTCGATCTCGGGTGGGGATCGAAACACACGTTAATTGACACAAGATAATCTCAGTTCTGACAAATTCAAAAATATATATATTCGAATTCTGAATTCGATATTCTGTAAAATAATTATTTGTAGAATAATTTATTTCTTCAGCGTCAAATATTGATTCTTATAGGGACCAATTCATAACAAATAAATAGTAAGTATAGACCCTAATGCCAGTATAAAAAATTGATCCTTTATGGTTATTTCTTTAGATACAAAGCTTTCACAAACTATTCAGACACATTCGTAATTATTTACACATGACATTCATAAATTGAGAATAGTATATTAGTATTTGGTCGGTTTAGAAGCCTTCAAAAATTTCAAATTATGTTCTATATACTTGGAGGGTCTTTGAATGAAAATATGACTAAAAATAGGAAAATTTTAAAAGGTAATAATAAAACTTGAATGTTGGAGTGTTGAATTCCAAGTTTGATTACTTCTAAAATTGTTAATGAGAGGTGCAGATAATCCCGTGTTCGCGCGATTGTCATATACAATTTTAGGTGTTTTCAGCACTTTGTGTATATATAAGTATTAACAATAAAGGGCGACAATCATACATACAGACACCGCCGCAGAAACACCCACACACAAACATCTGGTCAATTGCTTAGAAATCGTTATATGACAATACAAACTTTCCTCCATGAGGAAGGAAATAATCATAGCATCTTCAGAGATAATTTTTATCTGAAATTTTTTAAAAAGTTGCAAACAACTGACACCTACATATAAAGTTGTAAATGCGGTTGTGAATCCGTCTCTCGATAAACAGTATCTGCCGGCGGATAATTATAGTTGTCAATTATATTTGTAACGTTTTCAACAAAGTTTGAATAAAAAATATATCTTACTGTGATCCAATCTGTAAAATACGTAAATGAGATTGCTATCAGTTTACCGGTAAGAGTATAAAAATAAAAAAATTCCTGTCACCCCAATATTAATAAGCATATTATTGATTGGACACACAAAAAGTTTGTGGGATGCTGAAATCTGAAACAGGAGTGGATTGAAAAACTGGATCAGAAAAGCAACGGGATTAAAGTTTGCGGCCTGAGCAGCAGTCGGCACTGGGCAGTGGGCACGCGTACGACTCGGTACCTCAACGTGACCTTTTTATTGCCGCAGTTGACCCCTCATCTTTTGATGGTTATTGTGGTCCCGTTGTCCATTTAATTTGGAACCTTCTTTTGCCAGACTGAAAAGTCCAGTTGGGTCGGCCAATGCCTCCGACGTTCAGCACAACACGTGTCGTTTGACCACTTCATATATTACTACTTACTCTTATAAAACCTACCTTACAGCTTACACGCTTACACTTTGTACCTACCTTGTGCTTCCTGCTGACATTCTCATCACCTTGTACGTCTCCTCATTTTTTATCTCCTTCTTTCCTTCTCACTACAGTTTAAAAAAATCAGTGGAATGAATATTCAACTTCTCTTCATTTCTAACAGTAAATTCCAACACTTCAAGTTATATTCGCTATTCGAAAACATGTGCAATTCTTGATCTATTTTACCTGAGCTCTTAGAGCCTATAATTGTATTGTGAAATAATAAATTAACTTATATAAATACAAATAAATATCAATGATTAATTTTTGTTGCAATTTCAGAAAAATAGATAATTTTTAATCATTTTTCATTTTCAATGAGAGGGACTCTATAATTAGTAGAAAAGTTATTTTATTATCCTTCAGAAATAAAAGGTGCAATTTTATAATTTTTAGAAAAATCGTGTGCACCTGTTATCAAGGAATAAGGCAACAGCAAAAATTCGAAGGTCTCTGGAAAATCTATGGAGGATTCTGAATCAGATCACATTTCAATAACAGTGCAATGAGCCAGAATCCCTTCCCTGTTAGAATCTTGAAATTTATCCTAATTTTTGAGGATCATATAACTCCAATATTTAAGGATCTCGAGATATGACAGATAACCAGCGATTTCCCAATATTTGGGAATTGTGAAATTTCTCCTAATGTTTGATCCTTATTTATGTTTTCCAAAACTAGATGATTCTTAAAATTTGGACAAAAACTCCTTCAAAAAGGGCTACTAGAATATTTTGCAATATTTGAGGCTCCTCAAACTTTTCTCAGTACATATTTTATCCTTTCCAAGATTGAGGGTGTCTGAAACTTTTTGGTGTGTCTGCGGGTCATCCAAATTCATCCGAAATTTAAGGATCTTAAGAAATTTTCCGAAAAATGAAAATCGACCAAATTTTCCCAATATGTTATTCAAGGATCTACTTCTGAATTCCTTCCAATATTTTAGGTACCTCCTAATTTCAAACAAATTCTTAAAATCTTGCAAAATTATAGAAAATATATAAAGATATAGTCCTAAATTTCTCCCAAATGTATGTGATATTTGAAGATCTTTCAAGGAACGGATCTCCAAATATTTCTGAATTCCTAATTTTCTCATAAAATATTGAAAAATATCATTTGGGATATTCATTTATCCCCACGTACAGATTGGCGAATAAGTAAAAAGCTGAGGCAAATTGATAAGAATATCACCTCGACTTGAACGCACACTTTTAGGAAATCTTAATGATAATTTTTTATATAAATGTGTTTCCATATATTTTTCTCAAATGAACAATAGATTTTTAGACTTTTCATGGCTACATAGTATTTGACAGCTGATTTTCTTCTCAAGATATTTTATGAAATCTCTTCAGAAATCTCAGATACAAAAATTACTTTTACATTTTATAAATCATTATGTATTTTTTTTACCTTTTTAAGAAGATCATAAGTGGATTTCCTTACAGAAATTTTTATACGCAGTAAATCGAAGATATTTATTATCTAAAGTTGGATAAAAACGTTCCAAACAATTGACAACTGTACTTAAACTTGTGAGTATGGGTGTGAATCCGCCTCCTGATAAAAATTATACGAGGTCGGATAATTGCAGTTGTCAATTGTTTGCAACGTTTTCATCCAACTTCAGATGAAAAAAACATATATAGGATTTACTGTGAAATAATATCTATAATTCAAATAGCGAAAATACATGCTCATGAAATGCAAAAAAGTATTTGAATATTCTTACGTCGTTACAAAATAGCCCACTTTGTTACTTGTCAATTAAGGTTCAACTTCAGACCTGATTAATTTTCATTTCGACCCTTTTTAACAAGCGACAACGTGATTTTGAATTAAGCTTTTTCTTTTTAAAAGGAAAAATGAATTAATGATTACTATATATATGATAATTATCTGCTCTAAAAATGTATCAAACCGTAAAATATTCATTATGGACGAATCAAGCAAACTGGAATTGATTATGAATGCTGGAATTGATTCTGCGGCAAATAAACGATAATTGAACACGACGCATATTATAATAAACTCCAAGTCGATGAAATGGAGAATTAACACGTGCGATAAACTTATAATCTTCCTCTTTTAAATTATTTCCTTTTTTCCATTAAAATATGGTCACACTTTACACATGAAAATGATTGTATATATTACAAATGTTACGTCTCAGAGATTAATAAAATAAAGGCTGATAGAAATTGTACTGCTTTGTTAAACCAAGAATTCAATTTATTTTCAAACTTAGCTATTGCTAATTTTTATGGCTACCGGATCCTATGCTCCACACTGAAGTCACAGCAGAAAAAAGCCGTAGTTTTACATAGTTGTAGGACAGGCACGGACTCCACTTGGACCTTCTGCTGTGACTTCAGTAGCGAAGATAATCGGGAAGCCCTTTGTATTTTCCGAGATAGAAAATAACCATTTGAACATTTAAGCACAAAATTTTTCTTATTGATACTGCATACCAAATTTCCAGAAGCTAAAAATGTGTAATATAACAAATGACTATTTTAGCACCTAATTATACCGCTGTACACAGAAAGAATTGAAAAAACTCATGCATGTTCCTCCGATTTTACGCAGCTTTTTTCAGGGGGTGACAGCCGTTCAAAGTTGAGTACTCTAAAATGATCGTAAGATAATGGCACTTTTCAATACTCAACTCACCAGAAAATATTTATTTATTATCTGGAAGTTTCAAAACTTCGTATGAGTATAGCGAAAACTTCTATCTCCAAAATGTATTTGGTCCCATATTTTTAGAATATTTAGCTGCTGAGATTTTGACTAAAATCTGAAGAAAAATCGAGGGCTCTATACTTTTTGGACAGATAATAGCTCCCGGGTCGAAAAGGTTTGACTAAAATGAACGCGAAATCGGTAAAGGGGGTATGATTCGTATTCATCCACAGTGCAAAAATCCGTTTAAATCAAAATTCTAGCTGATCGGATTCGCTAGATAAACGGCTTTAACCTGCTGCGCGGGCACATTCTCATCGCGCGCTCCGCTCGCAAGTTTGAGTGCGCCTAGGGCGCGCATCTGTCGAATCTCGCGCTTCGCGCTCGATGATAAACTACCCTCGTGCTACGCGCTCGGTCTTTGTACTTCCCTAAATTTGCATACAGAGCTTTCAAAACTCGATAGCGAAATGTCGACTACTTTCATTGGATGATAGTGAATTCTCTTTTGTTAAAGCTCCTCCGGCTCTAACAAATACATTCTAATCTCGTGTCTCGTGCTGCGCACTCGACGAAAATTTGTCCGAAACGTTAAAGAAGTTTTGTTGCCCAATTTTTTCCATATGTTGTGTACTTTTTCTAGAAATTCAATTGTTTCATGTGAGAAGGTTATTTAGAGACTTTCAGACCTGTAACAGGAACAGACTTAAAACAAATATTCTAATACAAGAACAAACTTACAATGTTCTCTTTTAGTTACACATCACGCACTGTTACAGAATGACTCAAAAAATAAAAAATAAAAAGTTTCGAAGGTGTTTTCTTTCTTGGCAAGTTAAGGAAGATTAATTTTGGACCAAGAACTTTTTCTACCAAAAATGACGAATTTCAAACCAAATTGTGGAATTTTCAACAAACAGAGAAATTCATCTTAGACCAAACAGTCTACAGACCTTAAAAATCAGACAAAATTATTTTGCAACAGCAAACATTTTCATAAAAATAGTTGAATCTTTAAGCCCAAAAGACAAAATGATCAGAAGAGTTGAATTACTAACAAAGAAAGATCAATTTTCTGAAGGTGATGAATTTTGAAGCGAAAAATAAGAATTTTCTAGAGTACAGTTAGGAATTCAAACCAGATAGTGGGATTTCTGAGAAAAAAAGATGGATCTAAGTGTATTTACTATTAAAAAAAGGAGTGTGCAACAAAACAATCCAATTAATTTTGAGCGTGGAAAGACGGATTTTGAACAGAAGTAGTCGACTTTTGAACCATTAAGAACACATTTTTATCAAGATTGGTTAATTTTCCATGTAATAATTATATTTTCCACCAAAAAAAAGTAAATTTTGAGTCTCCAACCGGAAAAAATATTCTTATCACAATTGGTCAACTTTAAACCAAAAAGTTGAATTTTTATGGAAATAAATGAATTATTAATCAAATAGTTGAATTTTAAATTGAGAGGGTATATTTTCTATCCAAAAAGAGTAACTTCCAATAGAACAACCAGTTTTAGACCATTAAAGATGACTGTTCAATAGAATAGGTAAACTTCCAACTATAAGACATGAGTTCTGTTCTGCAAATATTATAGTTCATATTTTGAACCGAAAAAAATGATTTCTCAACAAAAAATGTAATCAATGATGGCTTTTTAACAAAATATTTGAATCCTCAACTAAAACAGATATTTTATAACTAAAATATTCGTTGAGAAATCGGGGGTGAAATTCTACCCCGAATGTAACAACAAATTGCTTGGAATTATTTTTAGCCACTAAATACTGAGGTGTCAATTTTTAATCCAAAAGTAAATGAAAGCATTGCACAATGAAAAAATAACTGACATCTATGTATAGAAATATTTGAATGAAGTTAGTCTAGTTTTGGATAAAAATGGTACACTTGGGGAGTCACACAAAGAGACTTTTATGCGTATGTATTTTTATAATAGTAATGTTTTATTTAAATTTAATATTTTATATTTCTTCTTGATTTCTCAAATCCCAATCCTAATCGCAATAAAAAATAATTGGATTTTTGATTGTTTATGTTCCCAAAATTTTGTATTAAATATATAGAAAGGTATTGAACAATTTAGAGAGTTGATAAACGACTAAACGCAAATGAAAGTGTATCGTATGTCATTCCTGAGTCACTATTAGGATCTGAGTCGGCTTAATGAAGGCATGTTGGAATAAGACTTTCGTATCTCTATCTTAGGTTGAATGTATGTAAGCACATACTCATAGTAGAGACACCTCATCTGACTTTCTTAGATAAGGCCTAATCATACTGCTGATCTTATCAAGATTATAACGACTGCATCGTTTCAGTAAACTCGGTGTTGGTCCATATGTTCAAACTCGCACTGCCTATAGCCCTATATTCAATATACTTTTCTACATTTTTATCCTAATAAAAATGTAATAGTTTTATGCGAAATTTTATATTGCCAGTTTTGATCAAATATTCACGTTTTGACGAGCCTCTGTAGACCCCCTGACTGAGAAAAAAGAGTTTTTGTGCGGGTTTGTCTCTGTCTATAGTTATTTGAAAAAATATCAAACAATTTATCTCAAACCATTTTTTAATAATAAGACGTATAGTTTTTGTTTCGATCATAACAACACTTATAAAAACCAATTTTCTTTTTGGGTTAAACTTTAATAATAACTATCATTATTACATTCTCATCAGAGAAGGTATTAGATTTGTGTAAAACTTGACCCCCCCAGTTTTTGTCAAATGTCCACGTTTTGAGACCCCCTGAACCTGGAAAGCAGGTTTTTACGAATGTGTCTGTCTGTCTGTATGTCTGTCTGTGAGCACGATAACTTTCGAAAAAACTAATCGATTTGATTGGCCTTTGGTAC
>WSXT02028822.1:0-13809 GCA_011762715.2 Neuroterus valhalla | reverse complement strand
AAGAATATTTTCTTGATCACAAGAAATAGGATTCAAGTAAATGCATTTACTTGGTCCAAAAATTTTTTTTTCTCAGTGAAGCTACTGTGAGAAGCCATGGATTCAAGTGAAATTAAGTGCCAGATTGAGTTTGTAGTTGAAAATTAAAATGATTAAATGCATCTATCTCCGAACAGACAATCCAGCTATCATTCGAATCTTGCTGGAAAATTTGTTTGCAAGAAGAATTTTCTTCCCGAAGTTGGAAGAGAGAAGTGAAAGATTTTTCTTCAATTGTAATGTTCTCCGGCAGTCGCTGTCAGGAAGGCCTTTTTTATTTAATATAATTTCACAAATCTAAACTGATTTCTAATAAACTTACATTAAACATCATTGTACATTCCAAATTGATTTTCCATTTACTCTTGAAACGGAAAAATATAAATTATTATCTTTATCTGACACTCTTATAGTTTTTCAGGGTGGCGACTTGACCGGAAAATGACCGGGAAAAAAACCGGGAAATGACCAGGACTTTATTTGACTTAACCTAGACTATTCAAAATTCTACCGAAAAAATACGAGAAATAAGCGCTTTCTTTTTATGAATCAAAACGATATATTATGATTCGATTTAAATAATGTAACTTCCCTTCACTCTGATTCTCAAAATTTTTAAATACATCTATACTTCATGGGAGGAAGAATTTTGATCTTTTTCCATTATAAGGAAAATGTTTTGCAAATTTATTGTTCTGTGAGATTTTTCTAGCTGACTCAAATTTGATAATCAAATCGATGATATGCCAAACATACATGAAGAATTATTGTATAAATTTTCTCGAAAAAATTTATTTATCATGTTTTACCTGCTTCTCCTCATTTATCTGACTTGAAACAGGGAATTTCAGAAAATAATTATAGTTTTTATTTTAGGGCAGGGAGATTCAGTGAGGAAGTGTAATTTCACTTGGAACAGGGAATTTTTTACATGGAACGGGAATTTTTTAAACTAATTATGAATCGGATTTAAGAGAGGATATAAAAAAATCGTTCCTCCAATTCAAAATTCGTCATAATTTTCCTTCTTCTCAATTTCCAATAAAGAAAGTACTTTAAGCCATCTCCAGAGTAGAAGTAGTGTTCCGAAAAAGAAATATTTCTAAATTATGATATAAAACTTTTTTAAATTGTTCCTTATAAATTCATCCTTTTTTAATTGAAAAATAAACTACTTGTTTAAAATTCAAACTTTCTTGTTGAGAGCTAAATTTTTATGTTAAAGTTGCATTATTTCGATTCCAAACTCACATCTGGTTGAAATTGTAACTACTTTGTTAAAAATTATTTCATATTTTTTTGTTGAAAATTCAAGTATTTAGTTGAACATTGATTTGTGAATCTGAAAATTGAAGATTTCTTTGAGAATTTATGTACTTCATGGGAAATTTGCCTTTTTTGTAGAAAATTATTCTTTATGGTCGAAAATTTATCTTTTTGCTTAAAATACATGTATTCATTTGAAGATTAATAATTATACGTGAAAATTCATCAGTTTGGTTAAAAATAATTTTCTTCAACTGAAAATTTAACTGCTTCATTTTTAGTAGAAAAATTGATCTCTTCTAGTTCAGAATTCGACAATTTCGTAAAAATTTGTCTTTTTAAATTGAAAATTTAATTATTTCATTGAAACTTCACATATTTTGTTGAGGAGTCGGTTCTTTTATAGGAAATTATCTTTTCCTTCGGAAGTTAATATTATTCCTCAGAAATTTTTCTTTACAGTTAACAGTTCGAGTTATACAGTTGAACATTTTTCATTTAAGTCGAACATTAATTAATTCAGTTAAAAACTCTTATGTTTCGTTTATAATTAATTTTTCAGCCAAAAATGTCAATATTCCATTTTTTGGAAAATTTTTAATTCCACAGTTCAAGTTTCAACCATTCTATTGAAAAATTATATAGTTTGGTTGGAAATTAATTTTTTGTCAAAAATTGAACTTTCTAGTTAAATTTTCATCATTTCAGTTAAAAATTAGTCTTCTCGGTTTGAAATTCGACCACTCGAGTTAAATATTTACAACTTCATTCTATTCTTCATCATTTTTTATAAAAATGCATTAATTTGTTCGACAGTTAATTTTTTTTTGTTTGTTGAAAGTTAGTTTTTTTCTTGCGAAAGGTAATTTTTTAAACTGGAATTTTCTTTTATTCCTATTGAAAAATCCACAGTTTCAGTTGAAAATTAATTTATTTAGTGGAAGATCCATTTTTTCCATTTAAAAATTTTAGTATTGAGTAAATTTTTTGTTGACAATTTATCTTGTTCAGTAAAAGTTAATTCATCTGTTTAAAACTCAACTCTTTCAGATGTAGATTCTTCATTTTAGTCTAAAACTCTTTTGCTTGGTTTAAAATTTTCTTTTTCAACTAAAAATGTTACTGTTCCATTTTTCATTGCAAGTTATTATTTTTTCAGTTCAAAATTCGACTATTTTGTTGAAACATTATATTTTTTCTTAGGAAATGATTCTTTCTATATCGGAATTAATCTTCTTGTTTGAAAATTCACCTTCATGTTTGAAAATTGATGTGCTCCAGTTAAATATTCATCTTTTTATTTGAATATTCATATTCTTGATTGAAAACTGAACTAATAGTTGTTAATCCGTTTTTTTTTGTTACCGTGTATAGATTGTCTTTAGTTGTGAGTTTGACTGTTCCAATTTTCGTAAAAAAAATAATATTTTTATGTTGAAAATTTGAGTATTTTTTTCAAATTTGATTTATTTTGCAATTTTGATCTGTTGTGTTGAAGGATATTTAGAATGAACATCATGAATAAAAATAAATGTTTGCGTTTTGCGACAAATGTAAATGTTACTTCAAGTTGACCGGGAAAATTGAAAAATTTGACCGTGAGAAACCGGGAAATGACCGGGAATTGGAAATCGTTCTAAATTGTGTGATATAATGACTAATACTTGTTAAAATAATAAAGATTTTTTAAAGATTAAATTTAGCCATTTCAGTTTTAAAAAATCCTTCATTTTTTAAGTGTCAATTGAGAACGTTCCAAATGTTGAAGTATGCGTTTCAAATGTTGTTCTCAAACCAGAGATAGATAGAGATTAATATATAATGCAGTATCCTTATAAAAGTAAAACAAATGCATTCAGAATTGAAAATGGAACAAAAGCAGTAAAAACAATACTCATTGAAGGTTATCAAGATTCATCATGCAAGCCTGTGACTGGTCTGAATTACATTTTTCTATTCATGTAATATCTCTAATTAGTTCTGGAATCTATCAATGTGTACTAGTGTCTATTTCACTTTAATAAAAATAAAATGCGAATGAAGAAATTCAATTCCAGTCAAATTTAATCTTGAATTCTTCTTGACCGTTCAAAATTGAATGTGAAAAACAAAAACGTTCAGTTGAGAAGATTTGAATATCTCTTGATGATCAGAGTACAATTTTTGACTACTCATGGATTTTCGCTATAAAATGCCAGAATTTTTATTAATTTCCTCTTTCTCAATTCAAGATAGTGAATGCATTCAAAGATAACGCTATCGCTTGCACGTGTCAAGGTACAGTTTTTTCTTTGACACAATCTTGTTACTCGCGAGCATCAGTAAAGTAGGATATTAATTTTTCAAATCAGGAATGTACGCTGAATGGTATGCGGCCGCATTTGCCAAAATTTACATATTTCAAACTAGTGAGGTTAGGTTCAGTTTATGGATCAGGCGGGTGGCACTCCTATTAAGGCCCGAAGAATAAATGTACGTGAGATTTGACCGGAGCCGCGTGGCGGCGCTGGCTGTAATTTTAGGCCGATAATTATTCTATAGCATAAGTAAAATTCAAATTTGATTCATTTTAATTGATGGAACGCATTTTTTGCATATTCTACAAAAATATTGAATTTGTTGCATTGCTGTATCTAAATATCGTAAACTAAGGAATAGTAGATTTCAATTAATTTTCATATATATTAATGACATTTATATTGATTAATGACATTAAACCTTAATTCAACTAAATTATAAAAGTGTATATTCCTGTTTAAATGTAGGCAGTGATTTGTTTTGTTTCGTTTTATAAACCTGTGAAAAATGAATGAATCCAGATTAATTTATTATGTTACCAAAATATGTCGAATACTTCTAACGATTTATGTTATAAAGAGAAGGATTTATGAAACAAATAAATATTATAAATTTGGGGAATTGAAAACTGTATTCGTGAATAATATTCAAATAGTAATAAATAGAACATTATTCAGAGATCATAATTATTAATGTGTTTCAATAATGAATTCCTAACTAAAATGATGAATATCTAACGGGAGAACCTCAATTCTCAAGCATGAAGGTGAATATCCAAACAAGAAGATAATTGTCGAGGAGAAAGATTAATTTATACCAAAAAATACAATGTTTCAACAAAATACTTGAATTTCAAACTGAAAAAATAATTACTTTCATTCAAAAATGGAACAGTAACTTTTTCAGTTCGAACAAACAATTTCGAACCAAACATAAGAGTTTTTATCTAAAACGGAGAAATTTCCATTAAAAGAGTTGAATTCTTCTAACAGATAAATTAATTTTCACTAAAAAAGAAAAATTGTCAACTTAAAATACTAAAATTTTAAATTGAAAAAAATTATGTTTGACCAAACAAATGAATTTTCAACTAGAACTATCGAATTCTCAATTGGAGTAAGTCCAATTTTCTTCATTTAAAATCAAGAAGAGGGGAATTTTAGATTGTGCCAAATTTTTAATTGGAAGGACGATTCTTCAAGTTTCCTCTCTATAAATCCAAATTATGACTATTTGAAAATTTCATGTTCATGAACGTTCCACGTAAAAAATTCCCTGTTCCAAGTGAAATTATATTTCTGTACTAAAACTCCTTGCCTTAAAATCGAAACTATGATTATTTTCTAGAAAAAAACCCTCTGTCTCAAGTCAGATAAATGAGGAGAAAGCAAAGAAACGTGATAAATATATTCTTTCGAAAAAATGGAGGAAATATTTGTTTCTGTATATTCGATTATGAAACTTGAGTTGGCTAAAAAAATCTCATAGAAAACCAAATTTGCAAAAGGTCTTTTCTTATATTGAAAAAAAATCCTTCTTTCATAAAGAAAAGATATATTTAAAATTTTTAAGTAATTCCCGGTTTTCTAATTAAATTCCCGGTCATGTCTCGTTTTTTTCCAGGCAATGAAATTCCCTGTAATTTTTCGGTTTTTCGGCCAAGTAATGACCTGGCTTCAGTTCAAAATTGGCCGTTGGTTTAGAAAAACTTCGAGAAATATAAAGTCACGAAACATTAATATTTTATTTCCAAGCACAAATGATTGAATTATTCCGTTTGTGTACTTAAAAAAAAAAACTCAACACTTTCGACACTTTCCCCATCCATTTTATAAACTGTCGGCCTAAAAGTACAGCCAGCGCTGCCACTCGGATACGGTCAACATTTTCGTCGCTTTTAGTTCCGACTGGCACCTGCCTGTTATGGATTCATGAAGGAAATTTTTAATAGTGAAACAATTGATTTAATAGAGTTCATTATCCAATTTTTTGGGTAATGAAATTTGTTTACTGTTCCTCTTCTATGCTGAAAAATGCCTCATTTCAATACAATACAGAAGCGGATAATGTGGCGTGGTCGGCTATTTTGATGGTAAATTGTATAAATGCTGAAAATTGTTATGTCCATTAGGGTAGTCCAACAAATTTTTTTCTCGAATTTTCATGCAAAACGCCCGGAAATTTGTTCGAATCCACAAAAATGGGCGCATTTTTTTGTTTTGAAAAAAAATATATATTTAGAGGTGGCGCAAGACCCATCAAGTTCAACACGTATTTCCCATAAGAAAAAAATACGTTTTTGTAAATTTTATCAAGAATTTTCAATATCAGGTAAATCGACTTCGAAATTCCCAATTTCTGCTCACAATTAGTCACAGAATGCGAATGAAAAATTAATTTTCAAATATCACCCCCCATAAGTCTGCTGTCCAAAAGAAAAACCTAGTAAGTGACTTTTGCCATAAAGGTTATTTTCTCACGCAAATGTGCCTAAAAATAGTCTCTATGGAAAAAGTCACTTACTGGGTTCTTCCATGGGACAGCAGAAGTCTGTTTTATGGGGTCCCGAAAACCCCCCATAAGGGAAAAATGGTTTTTTCGAGTTTTTGGCGCTAATTATGATTAGTTTATTATGATTAATTTCTTGAAAATTCAATTTTTGCGTTAAAGATCCATAATTTTAGTAGAAAATTCGAAACTCAAATTTCACTGAAAGAATTCAGCTTCTTTGTTTTAATTAAATTTTTTTGAACATTGGGAAAAGTACAAAAATACTTTACTTAAAACAGTACAATACTATTTAAAAAATATTATTCTCTCTAATGTTTATTTATTATTTGTTTACAACTAAAGCGGTTTGTTTAAACTATCATTTTTGTTCAATTAAAATAAATATTAACGCACTTTAGGTAAAAAGTGGGCAAAAAGTTGGAAATCTCAGAAAAAACCGCAAGTTTCTATCATTAAGCAAAGAAAATATTATAGGCAATGATAATAGGTGAATTGGTAAAACCATTATTTTTGTAACATGAATTAATTATTGCTTTAATCTAATCGAAAAGTGATGAAAGGTTGAAAATCTCAAAAAACTATGTAGTATTAATCAAGGAGAAAATAGCGATAAACATTTACAACCGCAACTTGGTAGCATTATTATGAGAGAATATTGTTATATTTAATAACAGATAGTTTGAACAATTCTTTTTCTCAACTTCAATTGATTATTACCTCGCTTTAGTTAAAAAGTTGAAATTAAGTTGTAATATTCAGAAAAAACCTTGACTTTCTAACCATTTTTTAAGAGAAAGTTGCTAAAACAATAAATTGTTTGAACAATTTAAATAATCATGCAGTTTTTAGTATGGAGTAGTATTTCATGTATTTGAAACAATGTGCGTTGGAAAACCGCAAAAAAATCATAATTAGCGCCAAATACGCGAAAAACCCATTTTTTCACTTATGGGGGTTTCTTGGAACCCTATAAAACAGACTTATGGTGGTGATATTTGAAAGGCCTTTTTTTGTTCGCATTCTGTGACTAATTGTGAAGGAAATTGGGAAATTCGAACTTGATGGACCTAATATTGAGAATTCTGAATAAAATTCACAAAAACGTCTCTTTTTCTTACGGGAAATGCGTCTATTTTTTTGTGGATTCGATCTAATTCCCCTCGGTTTGCCTAAAAATTCGAACAAAAAATGTTCTAATGCATTTTTGGACCATCCTAATGTCCATAGCTTGGTTTATAGTTTTGGACGTAAATTTTCTCCGAATCATAAAATCTAATTGAGAAAAAAGCTACAAATAAACATGAATATCTGATTCCATTAAAATTTTGCGTTTGATTGGAGGAAAATTATTTGTTATTGTCAAAAAGATAAACTTGATAGTACGCGCCACATTACCCGATAGGTAGGGTAAGTTGTTTGTTGCACGTCAAACTTTTCCGGAGACTTAAAAGTTGAATATCTAAGATAATTATCCATGTTTTGCATATGTTTCTAATGCATTATTGATTATATTTTCCTTCTTATCGACTGTTTAATGTTATGTGCGCTACAGTACCCGCTTCTTATCAAAATTCAATATTCTTTAGAATAGTTTCTAAAATTGTCAGAGATAGCCAGATAGTTGTATGCATTGCATATGTTAAGAGAAAAGTGTACGAAAATTTATTATTATTTATTTGAGATTTTGATTTTTGTTATATTTTTGCAAAAATTTCAACAGATTTACATAGAAAAAATGTTTCTAACTAATGTAATAATTACTATCATTATAGCACAATAAATCTCAAGGGGGTGGAGTCCATATCAAAAGTAACTACAAGAATTTTCGTGGAGATATGGAACTTCGAAGTTGATGGTTCTTTTTGAAAATTTTTTTATTTTTGGTTCTGATCACCCGAATAAACTTTTTTGTAAGCTGTACTTTCAGAATGAAAAAATTCAAATAATAGAAATTTGTTTTTACCTTCCTAGACACCCAAAAAACGAAATTCGCGTTCCAAAATTGTTTTACATGTTTTGTGAGTTTCATGGTAGGAATGTTAATCTTCTATTTTTGATTCGAGATTTTTTTATTTATTCCGAGAAATTTTTTATTTCAAACTGTAACGATTACCGTGTGGATTTTATACAAAGCCTCTACCTTGGACTTTTACATAACTTCTGGAAACGGTTGATAAACACATTTCCTCCGTGTAAGTGAACCACTACAATGAAGCGATTAAATTTTCTTGCAGCTTTGCAGAGGTTCAATTCTTTCCAAGATTCTGATTTCTGGAGGCATCCATCTAAGAGTTAGTTAGCTTGATTCAGCAAGAACTCAAAAAGACTGAAAGCATAAAAATGGTGAACGGCAACGGCCCTCGCACGCGGAGACATAACAGCAGGCAGGCCGATTTATACGTGCTCCTTAGCTCGTACACGCTCTTTACGATATGTAAAACCGCCCTCTGGCATTGTGCACATGATGGCTGTGCTTGTCGTAAAACTGCCCGTTCGTAACGCCCAACTTTGAAAGACTTTCAAATAATATGATAGTTTTGTATCGTGCACTGCTTGCCATTGGGGTACCAGCAATGTAAATGCTTCCTCGAATTTCCATTCTTTTTATCCATCCCTTTTCTCTTTCTGTCATATTATTTTAGTACATATTGCGTTTTATGGTTCCTCTTTCATAGGGTGGTCTTCTCGCACTCTTGCAGGAATGTTGGAAAATAAAATCTGCAGGTCGAAGAAAAATACTGTCTTATTCAATAAATTCCGTCCACCTTATTCCAATTTGAGTTCAACAGATGTTTCATATTATGGAATATTCTCTCGAAGTAAAGGTTAAGAAGATTTCAATTTGTCTCGAAAAGGATCTTCTTGTAGCAGAAATGATCATTTTGCGACATACTTCATCTCATCTGACATCTTATATATAGATACTACTAGACCTGGCCACGCGTTGCTATGGCTCAGATATTAGAATGCAAAAAATGCATTAAATTGCATTGAAATTAGATACTACATTTTCTATATTAATGATACACAGCACAGTTATAATAAAACGAAAAAATGATACACGTATGTGGATGTAGAAATCAGATGTGACGTGAAATAGATTGTAGTATCAAGAAATCAAAACATGACGCCTTCTCTTGTTTGCCTGTTCAACTTATATAACGTAAAATGTCGAAGTGTCGATCAAGAAACTAACTTACACCGTCATATGGTAGAAACTTATGGAACTTACAAATAATCATAACTATTTTTCTTGAAAATAAAAATTTCACTAGCAATGAAAAATATTGAGGTCATTAATCGAGATAGAAACTATCCCATCTCTTGAGCTAGAAATTAAACACAGTATACAAAATTTCATCAAGATCGGTTGAGCAGTTTCGATTTTTAGTGGCTTCAAACATTGTGGCAGGAGATTTTTATGTATATGGATAGATATATAATAACAATAATGATGATATAATAATAATAAAAATAGTGAAAAAATACAGAATCATCAGTGTTACAGGTCCAAACTCTGGTATATTAAGCGGCTGTGGCAGTCGTTGAAACGTCATAGGTCGTAGAACTAGGCCCACAGATGTAGTCTTAAACATTATGAGGCAGGAACATTGAGAGCCAAAGAAAATCAGGTTAGATATGAATGTCTGCAAAGTAAGGAGCAAATTAGGTCGACTGACCCAGTATAAGAGAAGGAAATAGAACCAGAAAGCTCATACACCATGTTGATAATATCATCTACCCTCGGAACATCGAGACACTGACACTATCAATATTAGATGAGATAATAGATTTTCATCGGCAGGGACTTGGTATTCTCACTAACAGACTGCGTTGATAAAGTAAGAGTAGTGCAAGAAGGCAGCAAAATCAAACCGTCCAAGCAGATGAGAGAAGGTTGTATCGTGAACTAAGTGAAGAGCACAATATTCAGCTGAATACCAAATTTCCTCAATTGGAAGACATGGCTGACTACTGATCAGGTGTTTGGGGAAAAATCGCCAGAAGCAATTGCGACGCAGCGTGGTTTTAACTTGAGAATGAAAGGGTAAGTGAGAACCCTGTAATGGAGCCTACCATCATCACAGACTCGGACGTCACAGCGGTTTTGGAAAGATCCAGTAATTGTCAAGCTCCAGGTCCAAACATGGTGCACAACTTCTGGTATAAGTACCTTACAAGTGTGCCCAGTGCATTGGCGGAGAGTTTCCAGAAGATCATTGAACATCCCGATCTAATGCCGAACTTTCTGCTCAAAGGAACCGTGTATATATTGCCTAAAAAACCAGACGCTCGAAATCCATCCGTATTTCCACCAATCGCACGTCTCACAATGATTTATAAGTTCCTCACAGCTCTCATCGCAGATGATTGTAAAAACTCGCGGGGTAGTAAAGATCTAGTTACCAATGATGCTGTGACCATTACGCAAGCTAGGAGAGACCAAAGAGACTTGCGCGTGGTTTACATTGATTACGAGCAAGCGTTTCCTTCGGTACCACATGACTATTTGATTCCAGTTTTGAAAATTTACAAGAACCGCCTACTCATCATTGACCTCCTAGGTCATGCGATGATGCTTTGAGAAACAAAAATCAAGTACTTTGATCATGGACAACCAAGAACAACTAGATCCATTCGCATTACCACGGGTATCTTTCGAAGGAAATCCTCCAATGCATTATGGTTCTTTTAAGCGATGGATTCATTGAGCCAAACACTAAATAGCATGTCTCATGAATTCAAATTACATGATGATGAGGCTGATCATATACCAACCTATCTATCGTTCATCGATGATTTCAAGTTGTACGCTAGTTCAAACCAAAAACTGCAGCAAGTGATCCATGCCACTGGACAGTTTTCAAATCACATCAACATGGAGTTTAGACTAGATAAATGCAGAGAAGTGCATTTCGATCGAAGAGGATTTGAAACCGAAGAATTGGGGAATTGAAAAGTCGATTAAAATTATAGTTTTGTCACGACATATAGGGGGTAGGGACGCTGTTGTTATCAAGCAGCTTTGTGTATGGCAAGTTTCAAACAGTTGCAGTACTTTTTCATCAGCAAAAGAGATGTTGCGTTCTATTTACTATCTGTGAAGCATATCTCGATTACACACTCTCAGGGCAGAAGCCAGAGAGGAATTCGGAGCGCAATGGAGAAAAAGAGCTATCCACGGCGAGCACCCCAAAACCTTCGATCAATATGAAGTAGATGAAAGGGCATCTAATATTTGGCTGAAGAAGGGCGTCCTGTTTCCGGAAACAGAAGGATTCGTGATAGCGATCCAGGACAGGGTTTTTGGCACCAGAAATTATCGCAAGCGTGTTTTACATCGAGACGTGGTTGGCAGGTGCCGATTGTGTGGAGATACGAATGAATTCATCGAGCACATTATTAATGGCTGTCGCGTAATAGTTTGAGAGAGCACACGCACAGACATAATGATGCAACAGGCAACATACTTCAACAACTTGCCCTAAACCTAGACCTCTTAACAGAATGGATGCCTTTCTAGAGATATATTCCAGTTCGTGTTCTGGAGAACGAAGATTACATCTTATATTGGGATGTTGTTATCCAGACGGAGCATTATATCCGAGCCAATCGACCAGACATCGTGGTTCATGGAAAAGGTAGCGAGGAAGTTTTCTATCATCGACATTGCTTTCCCACTTGACAGAAATTTATAGGCATCCTATACGACAAAGATCCATAAGTATAGTGAGCTGAGGCATGCACTAAGGGCGATATAGAGCAATGTGAAACATGCATCCATTCATCTTATCGTGATATCGGCTATAGACGATGTATACGCAGACGCATTAAACATTTCGAACGTCTAGGAGTCAGTAAGGTACTGATAGCGGCTCAAAAAGCGGGTTTATTGAACGTCTGTCGCATTCTAGGAAATTTTCTGTACCATCAGGAAGTTTGCGACTAGAACCTTATGGAGTAGTTGGTAACCTATAATAGTTGGTAGCTTTAAAAAAGCATTTAGAGGTGACGCAAGTTGCCTTCAACGAACTCTGCTACTGTCTGATGACAGCGTCATTACGAGACGAACTTTAGTTCACACGAATAACTTATTATTGGACCTGCCAAAATATCTGCGCGACAAAAAATTCATTCAAAAATTCAAAAATTTTTAACATCTTGACTCCATCAGGCACTTGACTCAGTCCATGGCTGGTGTTCAAACACCGGGTGAAATAACCCGAGATGAATTTCTGACGAGAAAATAAAAACAGAAATAATAAATTAGGAATCTTCTGATCACAATCATTCACTTTCTTGCACCTTTTCCATGTATGTTTTTCAAATTTTAATAGAGAGATCCAAGTGCAATCTGGAAAAAAGCTTTTTGTGTCGTGGTTCATTTAGTCTTCATCATTTTTTTTTTTAATCAGGGATTCACATCATTATTAGTTCAAGAAGTAAAGGTAGCTCAAAAGTTAATAAATACTGCTCTTGGCACGGCGGATCCCATCCGAGTATAACCAAAACAACTGTCGTTCAACATCGTTGATCGAACAGAAAGCATATAGAAGAAGTACATGTTACCCTGCAGATACACTCTCAATGAATCATGGGATTGAATGAGATGTTTCTTTTAAAATAATAAGTCAGAGCTCTATCTTTCAAAACCATCGACTGAAAATAGCAATAATTGTACCTGGTATCCCAATCAATTTGATTTTGCCGATTTCTGCCTTTTCGCATCCAAAGCACAAGTACGTCGGATACGGACATAAACCTGGAGAATTTATACTTCTGCATGTCCGGACTGATGTTAGTTGTTCGATTCATAATTCGGTTGTGGAATTGTGATCGCCAATATTACCAATTGGCAATAAAGTCGTTTACTTGTGAAACATGTTCAATTCTTTATTTAGAACTATATTGTGCATTGTTGCGCTGAAAGTAGAGTGGAAGTGACGTTAGTTACGTGCTCGGAAGGGGGCCGGAAGTTGAGGTAATTAAAGTTTTAAGTCGGGCACTCGCAGCTGCAAGTCACTATTTCTGGGGTTGGCTACCTTAGGCACAAGCGCCAAGTTCTCGCCATGAACGGTAATAATGATGAATAGTTAATGCATGATTGGTAGGTGGAAACTACCCTCTAGACTCTGCAGAAACTACTAGGGGTTATATACACAGGTTCAGCATAAATTGATTCACGGGTTCAACATAAATTGATTCTAGAAGTGTTAAATTAAGAATAGCAATTCCATATGGATTATTTGTTGAAGAGCTACGTTTTCTATCCAACATTGGTATCAAATATCAATAATTGAACATTTCCCTCATTAAGGACAACCCACTATATATCCCTTATCAACTGACTTGAGAAGATTCTGAAAGAATTCAAATGACTTTGAGACAATTCTTGTGGAGAACTCTTTCTTGATCGTTTTTCTGGGAATAAAATTATTTTTGACAAAACGCTTGCAACAAGCACGAACAAAGAGACTGAAAGGGACACTGAGGGGGGAATCGAAGAGAACATATAAAGAAAGCTATAAAAAGAGAGATCTGGGGTGGAATATATTAATTAGTGGTTTGGCAGCATCTTGCAGGCAGAAAAGAGGATTCACTATGCAGAAGCGAATACCAAGCTTCAGAAGAAAGAAGAACTTAGTCCCTGAGTCTCACCGGCAGACAAGCACGCAGGGCAACACCGTTAAAATA
>WSXT02028811.1:0-13809 GCA_011762715.2 Neuroterus valhalla | reverse complement strand
AAGTAAATGAAAGTGTATTTTTCAAAGCTTATCTATTGTAAGTAGAAAAATTGTTATTGTGTGTATTTATCTATTGCTCTAAATGGTTAAGGAAGTTATTCTCATTTCTTCGCTCCTTTTTTTTTAATTAGGAACTTCCTAACTTTTCCTGTTAGGTTTCACAAAATTCACTTAACTCAGACCAGCTCATTGTGTTCCAGCAGGAGGCAATGGCACTCATATTGTTTGTGTTTGTACTTGCCATGAAAATGTGAAAATGATGCCGAACGAAATTAACATTAAAAGTTTAACAGAAAACACTGAAGCGAGCTTGATTGAATATCGAGACTGCATAACTGAAGGCATGTGCCCTGTACCAACGACTTTAAATTATCTAGGGGAGTGCGAATCCTGTCCATGTACAACAGCTCTGAGAGATCATAACTGCTCTCGATCAGTTAAACATTGAAGAGATACGGTTCGAAAATTGGTTGCAAACAGACAGGTACTCTGCAAACTCTTGTTAAAAATGTTGATGAGTTTGTTGAAGATCTTTGTAAAGGAGTAGTAAAACTGAAAACCCATGATTTTCTTGACAAGGAACAGACAATCTTTTTAAAGAACCTCAAAGAAGAACTATGGTCAGGCGAGTTTATTATCCCTTTTGATTTTGCTGAAATCTATGCATTCGTTATTTGAAATGCAGCGCAAGCATTCCGCTGGAATAATGATCATGCTACTATCTTCCATCAGTTATTTACTATCGCGAAGGTGAAGAATTAAAGCACAAAAGCATGGTTATAATTTCAGATAACTTGTCTCATGACACCGTTGCCGTTTATGAATACCAAAAAATTATTCTGAATTATGTTAAAGCTAATCATAGTCCGAAGGAGGTTTACTATTTCACAGACGGTGCAGGGTAACATTTTAAAAGTAAGAACAGGTTTTCCAATCTTAAGGCTCACGAAGAAGATTTCGGTGTGCCAGCAGAATGACATTTCCATGCTATGGCCCATGGTAAAGGAGCTTGCGATGGCATAGGAGCAAATATAAAAAGAGGAGCTGCTCGAGCCAGCCTGCAAGGTTCTGCTAAACACCATATACTGACTGCCAACGCTTTATTTGAGTGAGCGCAGAAGGGTTGTGAAGATACGCTGGCTTTTTTCAGTAGCAAGGAAACCCATGCTGCAACTTCAGAAATGCTGAAACCAAGGTTTGACAGTGCAGCAGCGATACACGGTATGTTGCAGTATCATGCGTTCATTCCTTACCAAGATCAGCGATTGCAGTCAAACAAATTTTCAGCTGAAACAGAGTGCGATTTAGAAAAAAAAAAGAAACAAATTCAAAAGACAACGAAAAAACCAAAAAAGCCATCTGCCAAAGTAACAGGAGAAGTTAGGAGGTTCCTAATTAAAAAAAGAAAGGAGCAAAGAAATAAGATTACTTTTAAAATCATTTGAGGCAATAGATAAATACACACAATAACAATGTTTTTACTTACAATAGATAATCTTTGAAAAATACACTTTCATTTACTTCATCAGTATTTTCATGTTATTGACAGAATAATATTGAGGATAAAAAAATCATTTTCGTTGTTAAACTGTATGAGATAGGAGAAATATCCGCAACCATAATTTTCTTCTTTGAAGAGATTTTTAATTTTCCTCTGAACTGTTTTCCTATGAGATGCATAGTTTTTGTTACAATCGTATTCAAAAACGTTTCAAATAGAAATGGGAAGTTTTCAGAAAAACTATATGAAATAGATAGAGAAGTTGGAGAGAAAAAATGTTTATTTTAGAAAGATAAACAAATTTTGAATATTAGAGAAATAAGAGGTTAAAACTGAAATGGTTTCAATATGAATTCTCATAATTGATTGTAGATTGTCCGCGTGATGCAGAATAAATACATGATCGAACACAAAGCCACAAGTGTGTTTATTATCAAACATGAAGATTAAGATTCGACGGATGCGCGCCCTAGGCGCTCTTACATCTGCAAGCGAAGAAAGCCACGGTCGCAGTGTGCGATGAGAATGTGCCCGCGCAACGGATAGATTAAAAGATATATTATTCTCGTCAATAAAACAGAAGCTATGTGTTCTACCAAAGAATAAATAATAATAAATTTGTAGATCTTTTTGAAATGAGCAATTTTCTTCCCAAACATTTTCTTCCTATCTCGGTAGGTTTGGCTGCGAAATGAATTTATTTATTTTCGATATCGATGTCACAAGGGGCAATACAATCCGATTAGCATCGCATGAAACTTTCCAATATCTGCGCAAGGATCTTTACAGACTCGCCTGGAGCGGTGACTTTGACTATGACTTACACTAGGTTTGTCTCGCAGATTAGTTGTAAGCACAATAATTTAAGATGATAAGTATAGTCCTCTTCGATAATGACAAGTTTCAAGCACGAGCAAATAAGCCAATTTTTTATCAACTTTTTCACCCTTGTCTGCTTCTAAGAGATCCATTGCTGTGCTAATGAAGTATAAGTTGTCATCTTCTGACATCGTCAAATGTCAATCGAAAACTTCTCCAAAGATGGTTTCAAAGGAAAAGCTCCAAGTTTAGGCGTAAACAACCTTGCTTAACGCTGTGTGGCACCAGGGGATGCAAGTATGCCTCCTTACCTCACTTCCCTAGCTACTGGTGAGAACAAACATGGCGCCCAGTTTTCGAATAAGAGTTTGTGCGAGGATTTTCTTGTCGGAGGGGTAAAGGTCGTCGAGGAGGAAAATGTTACTGTGAAAATGCAGACGGATGTCGATGCTGGAACAGCTTTCACTTGCATCACAGAAACGAGTCTGGAAAGAGCCCGCCCAAAGCCTCCCTTGAGACTAGCACAAGACGATCTGCGCTAAATAAGGTAAGAAATCGGGTGGAGGTGCCTGCACTTCTAGCCATGTGTTCTCCAGATGGAAAGAAGTTGGCTGACAGGCCAAGCAAGGAAGTGCTATTTACGCGAGCACGACCCAAGGCAGTTTCCATTAGACCTGCCAAGGGTTTCAGCAATGCTGGAGTTCTTCGAACTATTAGAAGTGCGATAAAACCGGATACCCTCGCTCTCAAAATCAAAGGTATGCAGCCAATCCTTGACGGTGATATTTTTATTAAGGTAAAGATTCAGGGCGAAGAAGAGAGAAATCGTCTTCTGCACTAAAATAAGCAAAAAGTAACAAGGAGAGCGTGTGCGAGTTTGTTCTCTGAGTTGATGACGCCTTTGTCCCTGAGCCCTCAAAAAAGAAGAAAGCAATTATAGACGCCTTTAGAAACTACTTGGCGATTCCAAAGGGCTGCATTCAAGAGTAGCATGATGAAGAGAGCCTTGAGGGGAAACCGAAAGGCTTATGTCAGAATGACAGAAATGAAGGATGAGAGGATTCTGAGGACAGGTCACCCGGAAGGGAACTGGGCGTCCTGTTGAGTCAGAATAAAGATGTTTAAAAGTCACCCAGTGCTATCGCTGTCAGTGTTACGGCCATATGACTGCAGTTTGTACTGGGTCTGGCAAGAAGAAGTGCTGCTGAAGGTTCAGCAGAGAAGAATATAGGTCCATGGAGTGCTTTAGTGCCCCACACTCATACCTCTGTGCCACTGAACATGATGGTGCCTGGGGAGGTAAGTTTAGAGAGCATTGCCGTTTTCAAAGCTGAGTCCCACACTTCGTCCGTAAATGCATTTGTATATCCTTCATGGAGAGAAAAAATGAACAAAATATACCCGCCACGCTGTGACAGTCTCATCGCGCTTCGCGCGTGGCTCGCAATTTTGAGCGCGTCCAGGGCATGCATCTGTCAAATCTCATGCTTTTAAAATTCTATTGAATCGACAAAATCCACAGATTTCGAATTCGTAAGAATGCTTATTCTAAATTTATTAGAAAATTCGTCATGAATTTCACTTCTCGTGCCTGGAACAAAAGGTAATGCTGAAGCATCTTGTGCCTTTTTGTGACACCAGGTAGTGTTGCAAGGGGAAACACCTGAACTATGAGGAACTAAACTATAAGGAAGTCGTAGGTGGCGGGTTCTACTCGCCCCTCCGCTGTTTTACATATTGCAAGTACGCCTAAGTCCCAAGAGATTAGATTCACATCAATTAGAAATTTAGTTAATTTCTGAGTATACAGTCACTTGTGGAAGTAATTAACATGCAAGGTAGACTTACTGTCTGATTTTTCTAAATTTTCATTGCTCAAATACAGATCTCTGCATGTCCTAAGTAAGGTTCGAGGAATGATGAAAAATGTTATCATTGGAGTTATTTCTTCCGAGGTCTTTATACAAGAATCCAATGGAGCCACAATGCCGGTCACAATCAGTCTATGATAACGTACAGATCAAGCCATCGAACGACGCAGAGCTACTGCCTTCCAAATTCGAGGCTCGACGAACTTCATTGTGTCTTGTTACGAAGAGAGATTAAGAGAAATAATGCGAAAATAATTTTTCCAGAATATGATGAACGGCAACTGCTGAGTTCCTAGAGTATTCGAAATACAGTGCAAGAGGAGGATTGGACCTCAAAATGTTCTCTATCTGCTAGTCAACTAGTTGAAAAAAATTTATAATGCTTTTTAATTAGAATCGCTCTTATCAACTTTCATGCATTTAATAAATGTTATCGTATCTTTTGAGTAATGATGAACTCATTATTGAATTAACTTCTCTAATAAGCTCTTTCACAAAGTGTTAAGAAATCTGAAGTTGTAAAGCAATTTAGTCAAAATAGTTGTCTCTTCTACACTTGACCGAGCGAGGGCTGACGTCAGAGACATGAGCCTTTTGATTAGACGTCAAACGAAAAACGATGGCTCGCTGGATGAAAGAATAGGATTCGTCCATGCATATTTTAAAATTCCGCATTTAATTTTCCTTCCAGGTTACGGATATAACTTGACACCGGTCACCCCTCTTACCCTTCCGTATGAAATACTACTTTTGTCAAAAATTTAGGCATAAATCGGACCAATGCGGATTATCAAGACCAACTTGCAAGTTCTGCGTGGGACCCATAAGACTGAGAGCTGCTAGAAACGACTTTCGCCGACGCGTCATGCAATTTCTAGGAGGAAACATGCTTCCCCTATCAGGGTACGCAACATTTACACTTATGAATTCATGGTGATGAGATCCGGCTTCTAGAATAATTGCGGAGAAAAGGAGGCTGAGCAGAGGTTCGGAGAGATGGTCTGCTTTCATTCGGATGGCTCATCCCCGTCTTTCTTCTCGTACAATGCAAATCGTGCACTTTACACGGCTAAATTTGTTCCGGTTACCTTGTTGCGATTCTCACTTTGTTACCTCAGACTCAAAATCGTTATTTATATAGTGTAATCTAATAAGGTTAGTTGTGTTATTATAAAGACTAAGAAAAAGTGTGTACGTTTCGCCAATCGGAACGCCTGCAAAATTTTTGGCGAGGTCCATGAAATTGAGACCTTTCTTCCTGGAAATAACCTGAATGTACTTCGTATTACAAAAACTTTCTTATCTCGTGGACTGACCGTCTAAATTAAAGGTTACCTAACGTATAGATGCGACCATGCTGTTGACTACGGAGTAGGTTCCTCAATCCTAGCTGAGAATGTTTATGAGGCTGAAAGGTTGAAACATTCAAGTTATTGGACGAGACACAGGAAGGTGGTGTGCGTTATCCTAGTCTCATCACTGAGAGGGATTGATTTTCCATCAGTATACGTGCTCTTAAACACAACAATTCTGAAGGACGCATGATTGAGCCTGTTTACCTTTACCTCGAATCCTGGCCACTTGGTGTTGTACGGTAATCTTAACGCTCACTCCCTCATTCAGGGTGCCTCTTTTCTCAATTTCTCGAGAAAAAAACTTTGTTCAGCCACATATTACTACAACCTTGTCCTTCTGAACGATTCCGAGCCCAATTATTTCCCAGCCCTAGGCTGCTTGTCCAAAAACTTGGACCCCGTTTTTGTGGCAGCTTATTTTGCCTCTATCTCTACAATTAGGGTAGGCGATGACAATTACCACTCGGATGATCTTCCTATTCTATGAAAACTTGATGAACTGCTTTCACCATGGCTGCGTTTGATTCCCTTGAGTTGAATGGAACCTACAGGTCCAGCGCGTTAGAGGAATAGAGGGGAAACCTCTTTCTAGTAGAAATCGAAATGTGCAGAGATCCAATCAAAGAGGGGCCAGAAGGAGGCTCCTGGAAACTCGAGCCGATGAGGAGACATTGGCCTTCAAGCAGGTTGAAAATCAGGTCAAGATGCTTCTCAGGGAAATAAACCACCAGTCCTTCAACTTGTTCTGTGAATCGTTGGATCCAGCGAGCAGCCTTTCCGCGTTCTGGCAAATGGTTATGGCTCCGGGAAAGCGATCTGGTCAAGTCCTTACTTATGTCGTCACTGATCCTGACTCCTCTTCAATCGAAGGTTTGCAGGATGAGCAATCCCTCCAGATATTCCCCCTAACGTGGAAGTTCCTTTTCCAGTCTTACGGAAGGACGACTCTATGAACAAAGCTCTTTCTTGTATCAATTTTGGGTGTGCGCTCAACTCTGGCAGGTTCAAGTCTTCCCCTGAAGTAGATAGCTTGTCCTCCGGTGTCATTCGTCGTCTTCCCACTTCCATGCAGCGATTTCTCCTGGGCCTATTTATTGAGATGTTCCGCGTGTCCTTCCTCCCAAGGGCTTGGAGGGGCACCAGAGTACACTCTATGCCTAAATCCTGGGGCAAGGATTTTTGCTCACTTGTCCTCATATCCACCTCCTGCAAACTATTCAAAGAATGGCGCAGAGGGGACTGGGAATCTCGCGGAGCATTCCAGAAGGATCCCGGAATTTTTAAAGCGGATTCAGGAGGGAGAGATGTGCAATAGACTGTGCGTGACTTTGGTCGTTTCTTACGTCACGAAGGACTTTGGCGGAGGCAGGTCTACTACGATGCTGAACCTAATATCCTCTTAGTCAGCTAAAGAAATATATTTCTTTCCTCTGATGTTAATACTTTGAGGACTCGTGGTGTCGGGGCCCCCTTATGGGGAGTGTTATCTCCACTTCTGTTCAAATAGGCTTTCAGAGCCTTATGAGAACAACCCCCAGCGGGCACCAGGGTAGACATGTACGCTGATGACTTACTGCTATAGGTCATGATGGACTCGATTTCTAGGTCCTGCGAGCTTTCCGAGTCGGCGGTCATGAGGCTCACGCTCCAACTTGCGAGTACAAATCTCTCTATTTCAATGTGAAATGTTACAGAGAAAAAATCTTTTCACAACATTTGAACCCTACGTTTTGTTCAGTTTTTTGGAATAAATTGTTTACAATTATAAAAAAACATACAATAGAATATTTGTAATTTCTGCGTATGTCTCTATAAGTTATGACTAACAAGGAATTCATTCAGAGGGTTCTAACAGCGATAAAAATCATATGAATAAAATGGCAAATGTTGTCACATTATGCTATGTTTGGCATGAGCAAACATAGGAACAAGTGGAGAATTGACTCTCTCACGTTTATGAGAAAAGAAAAAGAACAGTACATGAACACAAAAATTATTTTGGTTAAAAAATGTATCCTGGAGTAGGAATGTAGCCAGAGCCACGTGATACTTGTATTGTAAGCAGTTTCACGTCACACGTTTTCAATATAGACCTTTTGTGCGTTCCTACTCTGAATTTGAAAAAATTTTGTTGTCGGTCAACAAATGAATAGAAGACCTCTATTGTAATGTTTGATACAAGAAAGTCGGGCAAAGTTTTCTAAAATGAGTAAAACCTTGCACAATGATTTGAAATGATTTCGAATGTGAATAATTCGAGGTTTAAATTTATTAGGAAATTCTTATCATGATGGAAAGGTATTGGTTTTATTTTAAAAATTATCTTCCGCGGATTTTATGAAACCATCACGTATTGAGACGAGCCTTTTTTGTGAACGATCCAAGTTGTTTTATTATTAAAGTTATGGAAAGGAATAACACATGACTTGTACACTCAGAAAAGATCTACAAACTCCTTCTAACTATTTCTTGATAGGATGCGAAGTTTTTGTTTTATTCGTGAAAAATTTTATCGAAAATAAGATATCCTATTTTTCGACTGACCGATATTAGATACAAAAAAAATGTTAGAAAATAATTTTTAAAGCCAAAGAAGATCAACAGAAATAATATTGCATATTGAAGTTAGTATTTATTTTAATTTATTATTCCAGGTACACTAACTTGTGGAATGAAGGAAACCCATGCAGTCAAGAAGTAGGAAGACGATCTGCATTTTTCCTAGATAAATATAGTGATAGAGCAAGTTTAACTGCTTTAGAAACTTCTCGAATAGTAACTGCCTAGTTTAATCATCTGACATTGCGTAAAGCGACAAAGATTGTTTATCTTATATTTCAGAATTTTTGTATCTGCTCTACTCATTACTCATAGACGTTGAGAAACTACCTTTCCCTCATGATTCATCACTCTCCTGCGTAGGTATTATATTTGTCTTGCGAACGTTTTTGAGACGTTTGATAATTGAATCTGCCTAAATTTTGCTTGATCGATCGTTTACGAAACGTTTTCAACACGCTCATGAAAAGTTTTGTTCATTCAAAGTATCAAAAATGTGCGGGAGTATCCGAAATTTTGGAAAATCCGTAGACGGAAACCAGGGCACGATATTGAGACCAACTGCTGAAACAAGGCTTCCCTTGAGAGACAATGGCAATTTTAGAACACCATTCAGGTTCCTCACAAGCCCCATGATATGGCTGAAATGAAATCTACCCTTCGTGGAGGTCTCTTAGAGGATGTCGACCTCTGGAACATCACGTGCTCAGTTTATGATGCGGCAATAGCTTTAGCTGATTCAAATCAAAGGTCTATACCAACGATTGATGGAAAGACTAAAAAAGACTTCATAAAATCTGCTAAGCCTTTCACGGCAAGGGACCGAAAGTTCGATCATGAAATGAGAATCCGTCATCTCGCATCGAAAATGTCAAAGCTGATGACCATCAAGCAGCAAATTGTTGACTAATACGAGTACTTTCCGCCGCAAGGAAGAGAATTGAAAAGGGGAATGTAGAGGTCAGGGAGGATCAGAATTTTCCTCCTGTTTTTGGCAAAAACCCACTAAAGTTTGAAGAAGTCGAGACATTTTGGAGAGAGATCGACGAAGTCAAATATCTATTGAATGAAGGCACTATGAACATGATACGTTTCAAGGAGCTATCCAATAACCACATAATATCTGAGAAAGAATGCCCACCAATCACTGCTGAGGAGGTAAACAAAGTATTAAGGGGCACGAGAAACATCTCCGCTGCTGTTTTAGATTGAATAAGGAACTTTTGGTGGAAGAAATTCACATCTACACACCAACATCCTATCCAAATCTCTACTTCATATTAAAAGTCGCAGGTCTTTATTCGTCAGTGACTGATGGTAGGATGAACTGTACTCCTACAGAAGAAAGGCGATCGTCAAACCCAAAGAACTACAGGCCAATAACACACTGCATACTGCGATTTGAATGAGCCAAAGCTTTAGCCGCATGATAAACTGAACAAGTGATGGTCCAGAGGTCGGAATCCTCTGAGAGATCTTTTGGCACCACAAAGTGTGCAGGCGCGCCATATAACCTGTGCGGTTAGGGACAGTACTGGCATCGTAGCAACTAAGCAGGTCATTATCAAGTTGATCCGTTCATAAAGAACGTCAATTGTCTTGCGGGTTCGTTATCGTGTTTCCATCTAATTCAGCACCATTCAGCTTTCAGCATAGTTGTTTACGCCTGAGCTTGGGATTTTTCACTTCGGGACCATCCCTGGAAAATTGTCAGCGACTGCTTATCAGTTTCCGTTACCATATTTAGCAGAAGCCCTCGGCACCGGGACGCCTGTGGTGGCTTTCCATAAAAACGTAAATAATTATATTGGGAATTTTAAGTTTTAATGCGAGACCTAATGGCCAACTAGCGAACTAACCAACATGACTGCCTATGAGATACACGTAGCATTTTTTACATGCGTGAGGCGAAAAGTATCGACGTTTATTTGAGTGATTTATAATTTCATTAGAGCATTCTCACACTAAAAGATCACTCCATTTCTCTTTCGGAATGTTTCTGTTCCTTCAATAATTTTACTTTCAATCTTGCAAGTCGCTCATTCTATTCTCCGTTCAAGCCAACGTGCTAGATGCATAATAAATCCAGGCCCAAGAGAGAATAATATTCGGAAACAGTGAAATGGCTAACTATACTGCGAATGGTTTTGGAGCGTAAATGAGGAATTGGAGTCTACTGGGAATCTAAAGTTGTAATGCGAGATCTAATGGCCATCTAGCGAATTAATCAACATGGCTGCCTATGGGATACATGAAGCATTGTTTACATCCGTGTTGCACTCAAATAACGCGATAATAATACATTTTGTGTCAGATTTATCAGTAAGAAGTACATAAGAAGTTTATTGAGGTGATATAATATTTCAGAAATGGAATTCTCCTGGAACCATAGAAAGGGAAACGATACTCGCAAAGGCAATGTGTGCTGTGTTGTCAATTGTGACTTCAAATAAAATATCAACACTAATTTGAGTTTCCATTGAGTACCGAAGTTTGGCAATGTATAAAATTTGATACAGTGTATAATCTTGTTGGAGAAAGCATTGTTGTTGATAAACGTTCGAAACAACAGCGTAGCAACAATGCGTGCACGCATCAGAGCAGATGACAGACTCAGTGCGGGGTGTGCAGGCGTACCATTTCCCTTTCCGTGTAGATCCCAGTTAACCAATGCAACCTCATATTCCTTATTTATAACGTAATTAGGTATAGATGGAGATTACATTCCTCAAAGCTCTGTTGGCCTTAAGGTACACATTCTCATCGTCACACTCGCGCTTCACGCTCGACTTTTGACGGAAGTTTTTACATGTAAGTTTATTATCTAAGATACCTCCACAAGAGAAATCGAATGCGCTGTTTGTTATAGAAAAAAACAAGTGTATCAAAGACCGATTTGATCCAATCATTTTCTGGTGAGTTATCATGTTTACAGACGGACGGACATACAGACACCATCGACAAAACCGGATTTTCGGCTTCAGGGGGTCCTTGAACGTAAGGATCCGTTGAAAATCAAATATGTGAAATTCTGGGTGATGCTTATACTTTCTTAATCATAATTGATGAGAATGTAATAAAAATTTTGATTTCCAAACATGTGCTGTACATCAAAAGTTTGATTTCTAAATTTTTTCATTGGAATTTTCGTGATAATTCAAAAAGTCGTACTGATGATCTTGTAGGACTCCCCAGAAAAAACATCTTTTCACTCTGACTTTCTTTTTATTCATGTGTTATTTGGCTAATGATTCTCATTTTGATTTCTATTTCTGAATTTTGAAAATGACAAAACTCTGACAATTTTGTTTTTATAAAAAAAATTATTTGGATAAATTGTTTCACTTTTTACGAACTACAAGAAGACATACTTACAATTTTTGAGTCTTGGAAAAAGAAGTTCAGAAAAATTCTCAAAATTCTCCCCCTCTTCTTTTTTTGGCCCGAAATAGCTTGTTAACGAACATGAATTGCCTCTTTGGTCCTTCAAAATGGCTACCAAAGCACGATCGAATGTGATCACTCTTTCGAAAGTTATCGAGTTTACAAAATATTTTTGATCATTGTGCGATCAAATTAGGAATTTTCGATTCTTTGCGAAAATTCGAAAAGTGGTATGGACGATCTTGTAGGGCTCCCATAAAGAAACATTTTTTCCTCTGACTTTCTTTTCAAGCTTGCGTTATTTGGCTAAAAATCTTCATTTTCTTTCATATTCTTGAATTTTGAAAATGTTACAACTCTGACAATTTTGTTTTTATGAAGAAAAATCATTCGGATAGATTATTTCACTTTTTACGTACTACTAGAAAACATACTTACAATTTTTTGGTCATTGAAAAAAAAGTCCGAAAAAATTTCCAAATTCTCCCCCTTTTTTTTTTGATCTAAAATAGCTGGTTAACGAACTCGCCTTGTATTTTTGGCCCTTAATAACGGATACGAAAGCACGATCGAATATGATACCTCTTTCGAAAGTTATCGAGTTCACAAAATATTTTTGATTATTTTTTGTGCGTTGAAATTTGGAATTTTCGATTTTTTGAAAAAATTCAAAAAGTTGTATCCAGGATCTTGTAGGGTTCCCCAGAAGAAACATTTTTTGTCTCTGACTTTCTCTTCAATCTTGCGTAATTTTGCTAAAAATTCTCATTTTCTTTTATATTTTTGAATTTTGAAAATGCCACAACGCTGACAAAAAAAGTTTCGAAATGCTCCCCCTCTTTCATTTTCCATCCGGAATATCTGGCTAACGAACTCATCCTTTCTTTTCCACCAATCAACAAAGGCCGATTTGATCCGTCCATTTTTTCGTGAGTTATCGTGTTAACGGACGGACGGATATACAGACCAACAGACAGACACCATCGCCAAAACTTGATTTTCAGCTTCAGGGGTCTCGAAACATGGAGATCCATTGAAAATTCAAGATGTGAAATTTCAGACGATTCTAATACTTTATCAATCATAAATGATGAGAATGTAAAAAACATTTGCTTTTTGCGAAGTGATAGAAATAACGGAATATTGGATCTTTGTTAGAATTTACAACAACTAAAATTCCAATTTCATCATTGGTATATGCTACTTCAGTCCTTTCTTAGATTCAGATGTAATACTCAATTTGTTTGCGGAATTTTTAAGTGAACTAAATGACAAACATTATAACGTAGCGACAATCATTTATGGAGACTTTAACTGTAGAGTGGGCTGTTTATGTCAGGGAGCTCCCGAACTATTTGCTCATTCCAACTTCGATACTCATCGGGATGGCTAGGATGTCAAATTTAATGGGAGGGGTACAAGGCTGGTTAGTTTGATGGACGAAAGAGTGTTCTTTTTATTTAATGTGAGGTCGTGGGGGCTAAGGCATGAGCTTTGGACCCGCTTCGTCTGGCTGTGGGTTCGATTCCCGTCTCGCTCCCTGGAGAGGTTATGTAAAGGAGTGGAGGTATGTCATGTGAAGACTCTCAAACCCGTGAAAGGGAGAGAGTATAAACAAATAGTCCGATTCCAAAGGTCGCGGAGTGACAGCCCAGCCAGATTCACCTGTGTTAATTCTGCAGGTAAAAGTATACATGATTTAATCTGGTGTAATACTGAGGCACTGGGGCTACTTGGCGATCTAAAAGTCGATCATTCTATTGCTTCATCAGATCACTTTCCAGTCTTGTTATCGCCTTGTTATTCTACTGACTCATTAGGATACCCATATAATGAATGTGAAAATCGTAGAACAAATTCAACACATGTAAGGTGGAATGAGAGTAACCAGGCTACCTTTGTACAATAACTACATGTATCAAAAAGGCTCGCTGTCAATTTTGCTAACCCAGATATTGATCACCTTAACACAAATATCATAGAAGCCATAATGGATTGTGCGGAAAAATCGGATATGTGCCGAGAAATGAAATTCTCAAATCATAGGCAAGCCAAGCGCGATAAACCCTTCTTTGACCTAGATTGCCGGTAGGCCCTAAGAGCCTTATCGGATAAAAAATCCAAATTCGAAAATGACATCCTTGCCGATCTAGGAAAAGTTAACGATAGTAAGGCTCTTTGGGGGAACGTGAAGAAATTTAGAGGCTTGAAGTGGAAATCAGTGTCAGTTCTTTCCGCGAAATACTGGGAAAATTTCTATCATCTAACACTTCCTCTGAGACGTTTGTCACCAACTTGTTTCACAGATGTACGTCACCCT
>WSXT02028790.1:0-13810 GCA_011762715.2 Neuroterus valhalla | reverse complement strand
CGAGCCACACCATCTGCCCCCTTGCGGCCACATATGGAAAATCCGATCGGGCCCAGATCGGAACTTGAAAACAAGTTTGGCAATTTCTGCACGGGAGGTGCTGTGATAGCTGTTTTTTTCAGTTAAGTTCAAGAAGAAGAGGTGGACTGGCGTTGGATGTTGGCCACCCCTAATCGAATGTCAGTCGCTTCTTCGAGTAGAAGGTTATCGATTGTGAATTCTGAAAAGCTGATAATTTCTCCTTCCGGAGATCATTGAAATTTATTATTATTATTGAATGTGTTCTTCACTACAAATTTAGAAGCGGGTACCCAAAAATATTTACAATGTAAATTCCTTGTGAATTGAATAGCTTTCTGACTTCTGATCACCATTTTACCAGCGCCTTGAAAGGTCAAGATTCAACTGCCTTCATTCTCTGGCTCATTTTTATTTGTTATCCCTTCTAAATCCAAAATCTTTGTAACTTTCTACTCTTGAGATTGTGTTTAATAATAACTTTGCATTTATTGCATGCAACATGAAGCAGTTCAGAGGATTTGCAATAAAAAAATTTAACTATAAATTCAATATAAAAGCGATCTAAATTCAGAACGGGAGATAACCATTGACGCTATGATACCGAATGTATATATGATCATTTCTGTACCTATAGGATAAATATAATAATAATATTGCAATCTTCACGTGAAATCGAAGTGAATGAAGTTGAATCTATAATTGCTCATGCACGATTTTCAAGGTAGGGATAAACGGGTCCAAGGAACCAAGAATCGGCCTTTGAGGAAACACCGGATTTACGCAGGTCGTGTGGCGTCAGGTTTGTAAACACTGAAGAATGAGGCAAAAAGTCATTATCATTTCGAAGTCAAGGGTAGCACTAGAGCAGAGGTGTCCAACGCAAGGTTAGCGCGTTCCTCCTTCCTTCTCCTTCTCCAAGCGCTTCATAGAGAATTTCCTGCTCGTCCCACCATGGGCTTCGTCTGACTACGCCTGACCACGCCTACTTGCGCGCTCTGTTCACACTGTCGATCACTTTTTTCCTGTACGAAATTTGGTTTCCTCATTTGAATTTCGAAGTTTGATGAGCGGTAGATTTTTTTTAAAAATCGAGAGGATGAGAAATGCATCTCGGGCCTAAAATTGATTCCAAACTTACATAAAATCTGCAGGAAAGTCAAACAGATTTGTGTGGGATAATATTGCACCTAAGATTTGCGTAGAAAAATGTTCCACTTCCCCAATTTATTCTATTTAACGTCTAACTTTTCTCAAAATTGAGGGAAAATAATGTAGGATATCGGTAGGGTTATGCAGCTATCTAACTCTCGCTTCTGTGATCCCATTTCCTTTGACTTAGAAGAAAATAAAATTCAAAATTTGAAAATTGAATACTTTGTTAATGAGAGCCTTGATAGACCTTGCGTTCAGAGACAATAGCATTTGAAGCAAGAAAAAGAAAAACTGGAATTCAATTTGGAATGGGAACCTGTGTTATTAGATAGGGAATCTTTTGCGATCGCTGTTAATAATGAAGTAATCCGTTTCAGGTTCGTTGTCTTTTCAGGATTGGAACGAACGTGTATACTCGGTCTCTAAATCCAGGGGTCGCACGGAGTAAAACTAATGTGAAACTAATCGTTTTGGAACTTTTGATCTGGACTTCTTCGAACCCAAATCATTCACTTCATTTGAAGACTTTTTAGAGCGCGTCGTTGGTTTTTAGAAGAAAAACGAAATGCAACTTTTTCCGTCGGTAGGATATTCTATTTACCGCCTTGTGTCCACCCAGAATTAGAATACAAGTGGGAAATTTCAAGAGCATCAATTCCAGTGACAGGCCGTGAGACTAAGTCTGGTAATATGGGGGTAAATTCGTCAAGTGTACTCGACTGAAAATCTGTTGTCTCGGATTTTCTTGAAAGTTGGTGAAAATATTGTCCTAGTAACCCTCTTTTAATTTCCCCAAGAAAACGACTCTAGTACAGCTTCATTTTTTAAATTTGAAAATATTTCTGAGTTTTTCTCCAAGTGCGGCCGTTGAATTTTTTTTCAAAATTATTTTCAAAAAAAGCTTCACTTTCTCTTTTCAAAATGAGCCATTGGCGAAAGTGGGGCGAAAGAAATTGGTGGAGATATATAACACAACTTGCGCGTGGTTTCTGCGTCGTAGTGCAGCAAGGCGCCATGATCACGACGTGTCGTCCATTACGAACTGATTAAATTGTACTTTGTATAATTTGTTCGTAAAACTGTTATCTATAGCTTGTACGAATTTGAAAATGAAAATAAATTCATGATTCGGGGTGACTTTTTGGTGTGAGTGCTCTCGCCTTTCACATCGAAAATTGTTTCAAATAATTTGCTCATTACAGTGTATGTTTCCTTCCCTTTCTTCTTTGACTCAAAGTTTTTTTTCGGAAACAATCAGTTTCTAATGATAGCGAATATTTTCTCAACATGGGAGTCGATTCAACAGAGGGAACGAAAGAGTGGTATTTTTGTGTACTAGGCACTGTGTTTGCTGATGCGAATGCGTTAGACAAATATGTATTTGCCATAAGCTGAAACACTCCTGAAATGTAAGATATATTATTGCATAACTATATTTACCAATAAAATTGAAGATGATAACCATATTGGTGGACAGAGTAAAAACTATCCTCATTTTGTCTGAAGGTGAAAAGTATTAATCAATGGATAGCTGAAGAATTGATTTTTACAGTGTGACTGATCATCTTGCGGGATCTCAATCATACCTTATCACCGAATTGACTAATATCGTTGATATGTGGATTAGATGGGCCTGCGGAGTGATTTTTTATAAACTCGTTTATTTCACCGCACTCCTCATTCTTATCATATTAACTGTTTATTCGTATGACTTTACATAGAGATTTTTTCCAATGAAGGCATATCTGTCCAGAGGAAAATTGTCTCCAATGCTTTGAAACAAAATTTCCATAAAACAATTCTCAATGCCTTAAATTACACAAAGAAGAATTTTAAGGGAAACAAATAATCGTAAGTTATTATGTTTGTCATGGATTATACGTTTTTCGAACAAGAATACATCAAAATTAGTGATTTTGTCAGGCATAATGAAGTGATCTTCTATTCTGTACGGGGTTCTGTTCAAGATCCGAATAATTCGTCTTCCAAGTATGTAATGCTCTTGTGCTTTTTCATTCACAGCTCGATGCGAGCGACATGATTCCATTGTAACCCTGCCTTGTAGATATGTTTATGTCTACTGGCATTCAAATCTCAATAAGTTGATGGTAACTGCCGAAATATCTTATAGGAATCCGATATTGAAATACCTAATGTGACGGATGCTTCGGCTATATTATGTTTTGAAACCTATCCCTGTTTTTTGTACAAGGCTACAAATGAATAGGACGTGATTGCTGAGTGATCGTAAAAATATTCCATCATCGTAAGAAAAATACTGCGTAGATAATAACTTTAAATTTATTGCCTGCGTCAATTTGTTCGCGGGATCTCTCAACGGGAGGATAAATATTGAACCTCTGTATAACTTTGTACATAAATTTATATTCATTTGCGCCCTCGATCCACAATAAAAGAATATGATGGGCTCTAGATTTCAAGCATTCGAAGCAATTTAAGGAACAATTTACTAGATTCTACGATAGCAATAAGGAGCAGGATTTGGAAACGATAATTCTGTTGAGGAAACCTTTGAGTACAGACAGACATACTGCACATTCAAAAAAACTTAGGGACAAAACATCAGCAAATATTAAGAAACTGTAAAAAAGCTATGTAATTAACGAAAATTTTTTCAATCTGCTATTGAAATCAACTAAGAATAGACTCAGCATTAGGCGCAAATATTGAAATGTCTTTCTCATCATACAAGTGTGATGTAACAACTGTTTTATGTAAGTTCTGTTTACATAGTTTGAGATTTCGATGTTTGGTGGAAAAATACTCATATACTGTGAAGTATTTGTTGAACGGCTAACAGATGCCCTTGCCTACGCGCAAGAACAGACCGTACGCGAAGTTATGCAATCATAAGCTTATAACCTCGATATCATTCAAAGTAGTATTTTCCAGAAAATTTTTCCATTCATTTGGTACAACTTTTCTGCTTAATTTTTTAGCATACAAAAACTATGAACTACGAAAAAGATCCAGGTAGAATGTGAAATATGGAATGTAGAACGTAAGAATCATATAATCAGCTCCCTGCAGTCACCGTGAGAAAATTACAGAGCGTTATCACTGTTAATCTTACTAAGAGTTCCCAGAACTAAATGACCATTATAGCTGAATCTTTCTCCATGAATAAAGATGCAAACTGAAATTTGTCATTCATGTATATGTTTGAGAAATCGAGATTGAAAACCCACTCAAAAATCTTGCAGTGAGCTAACGAAATGGAACGCTAGAATTATAGAATTGTTCATTAAATGCAAACGGTCAATTAATGGTCAGGGGTGTCCTCATTCTGATCACATCTTGCAACACAATAAGAAATCGAGGATAATTATAATCTTCGCAGAAATTACGTGCTTCTCTCACAATTGTCAGTTTGAACCGCTGACAGTTCTTTTCATCCAGTTCTTTGTTTCCTCATACTCAATGTTCTTTTATTTCAGAATTTTTGTGATTTGAATGGTAACAAAATGATTGACCATTGATTATTGTAAGTCATATGCTCCTAAGAGCTGAATATAATTGCGTTCCTGGTTTTTTTGGACAACAAAAACTACTACTACGTGTATTGTGTCTTGCAGAAAAAATACGAGTTTTGCATTTTCTTTATCTAGAAAGAAATGTGGAGAAGAAGCAAACGATAAAGTAATAGAATTCTGTTTCCTTGCAAAAAAAGTCGCGGACACTGCCGTAAAATAAAAATTCTGAAATAATATGAGATACGTGTATATCACTTAATGGATCCTACTGTGCACTCAGAACAAAAACCGGAAGATTCAAGACAATCAAGGCAATGAAGAGCTACCGACACAAATGTTTTAGAATGAAAGCGCTGCTGCATATTTCATTTCGATAAAATACAAGTTGATGAAAATTTCGTCCGTAGGTCATGAAGTTTTCACCTCATAATTAACGACCTCCAAGGTAAACAGATCCATCATAGGTGGAGGAAATGCTTGATTTGCAGACATTTTTTGCATTATCCTATTGTGTACTGTTCCTCAGGTCTTAGGACTAACTTATTGTATCTTTTCACACTTTGACGTTTCACACTGTCTTTTATATCATATGAAGCAATCTTATGTAGTTTCCTGTATGAATCGTCTTTTTTGTATATGCGTGATATTTCTCCTGTCATTGTTTTATTAAGTATCTCTTCGTTCTCGCTCCTGCATATACGATGGCGTATAATCTTCCCTTCTTCCTTCGGCGATTCTTTACCCATTATTTTCTACTCTGCTACTATATATTCGATCGTTTTTTCTTATATTTTGCCAAAATCACTTATGTTTTCTACTCTACTATATAAATGCACAGGCAAAGTTGTCATGAGAAAAAGTCAAGAATATCCATAGAGAAGTAAGCATCATGGATATCGAGATCATCTTGGAGTGGTTGTTTTATTGTCATGATGAAGTCTCTAAGGAATATGTCAGACGATTTTGATCAATTAAATAACAGTAGTCAAAGTTGGACTTAAGGTATCAAAATAGAGGAAAGTAAATAATCATCTTTTCTAAATAATTGTTGTTATATTCAGTGTGTCAGCTTCGAGAAATGAAGAGATGAAGCTCTTCCTCAAAATCGAAAATAAAAGAACTAGAGAGGAGGGTACCAAAATAAACTTCTGCGGTTTCTGACCATTGACCTACTACTAGTCAGAAAAGCCTAAGTCTACTATTTATTACTCTATGAAACCAATTGACAAAATGAGATTCAAAGCATTCGATGGCAGTGCACAAAAAATGAAGGAATTGAAGTTTCGTAGGAGCAACTTATAATTAACCAAATCGAAAGCCTCAGAAAAGATGAACGAGAAAAATAACCATATATCCTACTTTTTATGTATTTCAATTTTTTTATGCGTCGCATTGTTACATTTAGAAAGCAGAAGAATTGTACTTTATGTCTGAAAAACTTATTGCATCAGGTGATCAGTTGAAAAATTTTGACAAATCGAAGCGGTTCCGGGTAAACAGTTTTTTCTATTGTTTCAGACAGTGCACATAAAGTTGATGAAAATATAGTTGCAAGAGCATATATGATCAATTTCCTTATTATTCCTGCAAGTTCATAGACATTCGATTTTTGACGAGATTCGAGGAGCTGATCCAGGATCCCAATGGTCGGGGCAAACAATGGTTATGCAGCTTTTTTACATCAAGGCAAAAAGAGATTCAAACAGAGGTAGGGGAAAAGAAGGTATACTTATCGTCTTGGATAGTATGCAGTATTACGCAAAATAAGTGTTGTACGAAAATGAATTCATATTCATTCAGCTGCATAGCTGTGGCGTGAAGTTCGTCTCGTTCGCAGTTGACCTTCTCGACTTGCCAGTGTTGATCCATTCGCGAGGAAACTTTATCAGGCATTGGGAGTAATAAGTGTATCATTCGACTGTAGGCAAGGAATCGGTCTAATCATAAACGAGGGAGCAAGTCCGAATCTCGAAATGAATGAGTGTGTATCTCCTAGGTTATTATGAGTCAGAATAAAAGTGACGTAGTTCAACGATCACGAAGAAGATTAGAAGACAGAATAATCCAACAAAAATGTAAAGGGTGCATGTATAATACTGCATGATGGAATCTTAGAGGGTGCTTTAAAAGTGTGCGGTACTGCGACTGTAGGAAGAAAGTCTGTTGATACGTGGTGGAATGACGGAATGCATGTGGCAGTCAACGAGAAAAAAGAAGCGTACTCGAGAATGTTGAATATAAGAGGTATCCACAATGAGGAAATGAGGAGGGTAGTGAATGATTATAGAGATAAAAAGAGGGAAGCAAATATACTTGTAAAAGAAACGAAGGATAAGATCACAACGGAGAAAGATGAAAAATGCAAAATGATTTCGAAGGAAATGGGAAACTATTTTGATAATGGGTCGAGAAGACTAGTAATGGAAACACTAGCTCTGAGGTAGTCAACATTAGGAATGCTGATGGTGAAATGATATAGGATTTGAACGAAGTAAAAACTGTATGAGGGATTTTTTCGGGATGCTGCATGAAGGTGAAGCCACAGAGCATAAAAGCAGTGACGCAGACCAGGATACGGGCGACAATTCCGATGGAGCTGGCGGAAGCAGAATCGGTATCGACATTATTTCCGTAATTAAAATTTTGAAGAATGATAGAACTGCCGGTGTGGATAATATCACCTATGGAATGCTTGAGTTCAGTGGCAGATATTTGTTTTTGTGTCCGTGTGAATTTATGGATATGTGAACTAGGAACAGGGAATTTCCGAATGATTGAAGAAAGGCGATTATTGTCCTTATCTACAAGGGAAAGCGAAATAAAATGCTAGCACAGCAAGTGTGAGAGTTAATGAACATTTAAGCGATTGATTCGATATTAGGCAGGGCGTTAGGCAAGAGTGCGTGATCGTTATAGCAGAATCGAGAGATGATTTTCAGAGGATGTTGTGCACACTTTCTACCGTAATGAAGAGTCTGGGTCTGTTTATAACGTGAATAGAACAAAAAGTATTCTGTTTGAAAGTGAGGACGCGAGAACAAAATGCAATATCGACGCAAATAGAGAGAGGAAAGAACATGTCGATAATTACGTGTATCTTGTAAGTTCATTCACTGCTGACGTAAATATAGATGCAGAGATTTGCAGGCGCATAAATGAGACAAGAAAGATTATCGGCAGTGTACGGGCAATTAGTGAAAGTCAAAATGTAACAAATAAAGCTCAAATTACGAAATTTATTTCTGTGATTGCACCAACTGTGCTGTACGGTAGCAAGTCCTAGACGTATTGAGAAAAGGACAAGAGCAAAGTCAAGGGAGCGGCATGCGATTGCTGCGCAATGTGTGCGCTAAAAATCTGATGGAAAAATTGAGTAATGAGGAGGTTCTCGAAGAATGTGTAGTAGAATGTAGATTTAAGCCACAATAGGGATGTTTGAAGAGCGATTATTCATGAGAAGAAGAGTGAGGCCTTAAACGAACGATTTTGGATACCGATGAGCCCTTGTGAGGGTACCGCTCATTGAAATATTTCAATGGCTTTGCGAAACTCCTCACATGGGGTGTTTGCTAGCGAGCTCAGCCAGTGATCCGTGTCAGAGCGATGTTGTACTCTGTTTACTGAATATGAGGAAAAAATCACGCAATGGATCCTAAGAATGATACAATAGGCATCCCTGCTTCCTCCTGCTACACGCTCCTCGCTCAAAACTTCCCAAAACAATTCCTTTCTTGTATTTCCACACATGAATTCCTTATTTCTCAGTTTTACAACAAGCCTGGAACCAAACGATTTACGCCCATCCCGAAAGGGACTTGGCCTTCTGGTATATTTATGATTATAGTTGAAATAAGATATTAATGATGCCGATGGTGTTCTCGCGTTGTCGACTTGGTAGGGCTTGAGCTCTCCTCTAATGACTTTGATCGCTACGTTGGATGTAGCATTGTCTCTTATGAGCTTTGCCGTGCTAGATAGACAAAAAACGAGGAGGAAAGGGACCTAGGGGAACATAAAAGAAACCCAATCGTCATGGAGAGTCTTTTTTAGGCATTGGAACGCTTGCCGCTTCACGGACATCTCGGAGCGCCCCTAGAGCCACGATTGGGAGTCACAGCATGCAGCACAGTGGTCATCGTGAGCTGCGTGATAGTCAGATATCGCTATTCAACGATCTGGCCAGCAATCGTATCTGCGGAACACGGGAAACAGTGGAACATCAGCTGCGCCTGTTGAGGATGCATTGGCTAGCTCGAGCGATTTGCAGCCAACAACACTATCAGGAATGCCGTAAAAGGGCATCATATGGACAGCCAGAATGATAAAAGGATTGACGCGTCCATATCACCAAAGCGCGACATTTGAGATCAAGCGCGAGAAGGGCTGCAATTTGAGAACAAAGTTTGCGGAGGAGTATCGCCATATACAGAGAGTTTTAGTGAAGGATCTAATCACGAAGGTCAATGACATCCGCGATAATCTCCTAATCTCAGAAGAACGAGCACTAGAGATGAGGTGAGAGGTGGCAGCAGCGGAAGAAGACGTCAACAACGAACATCAGTTAGATAAAGCTAAGCAAGATCAAGTCGAGCGACGAAGAAGGTGATTGAAATGGACTTACTATATGAACAGTAATGTAATGCGCATCTTCTTTTCGTCAAAGAGTAGTTGGTAGGGTGTGTAAAGAGAACATAATCTATTAACAGATTGTTTTCAGGGGAAATCCCTGAAAAACTGCAGCACCTCAAAAGGAATTTCTGTGGAGCTTTATTGTAGTTCAGAAATGGAGAACCAACGAGAAGGCATCCTTTGTCGGAAATGTGCATCACGAATGATCTCAATGCACTAGCAGGGTACCTCAACAACAAGGTTTTGCCTCTGCGCTCAAATGCAGAATGATCAATGTTATGGTTGCAAAATCAAACAGAAGCAATTTTGATACAACGTGGTTTCAAGTAGAGATAGGAGGGCGAGCGAGAACCCTGTATTGGAGCCTACTTTCATCACATACTTACGTGTTTCAGCGGTTTTGGGAAGATCTGGATATTGGAAAGCTCCAGGTAACTGCATTTGTGAGTGTTTTCAGCAGATTATCAAACATCCTGCACTAATGCCGAACTTTATGCTTCGAGGAACAACGTATATATTGCCTAAAAAACTAGACGCTCGAAATCCATCTGAATTTTGATCAATCGCCTGTCTCCCAACGATTTTTAAATGTCTGACAGCTAAAATCGCATATAAAGTGTACACTCATTGTGATAAGGATAACATCCTAACTGAAGAAAAAAAAGGATGTTGTAGGAACTCAAATGGTACTAAAGGTCTAGTAACTATTGACGCTGTGACGCTTCGATAATGCTTTGGGAAATTCAAGTCAAGTTGTAACGGTTCGTTTCGCCATGGTTTTGGAGTTGGGATAGGTTTTATAAGGGAACGAATAGCGGTGTTCAATGTAAACAATAAGAACTCAGTATATTCTCCATGCAAATATGCATTAGCTAACTAGGAACTAGGTGTAAATGTGATACGTGTGTGTGTGTGTATGTGCATTTGGGTTTCGTTAACATTCTTAAGTGTAGTTGTGGCCTTTTCGGAATGTACGATTGGTGGTGTCGTGTGGATGTAAGTGTAGGAAAGTACCGTTATTCTGTAGCGTGAGAAATAATATAAAAAGGACTCAACGGTTCGAACGAGCGTAGCGGTCCCCGGATGATCGTCTTCCAGAGCGGAGGTCCGGGTGCAATCTTTGAGTCGTGCCCTGGGAACAGAGCGGAAGAAGACTCCGGTTTAGCAGTAGGTACGGTAGTCGGTCACGCGCGTGGGCGGCCAGGGAACCAGGCCATCTTCCTGCGGTTGGTTCTGATCAGGTATGGTGGGAGAGCCCGTCTGTGTCCCGACTCCCTCGGGAGGCGAGGGTCTGCACAGAAGTTGCTCTTATTCTGCTGGTAGAGTCGGCACAGGTAGGCCGGTCAAGGGTGCCTGACACTGGCGTGCCCTGAACTTGAATGGCGGACACAGGAGCATCTGTCGCCCGCCAACCAAGTTGGCCACGAGGAACAGAAGGTGAGTGTCGAGCTGCGGGTAGGTCGGTCAGAGGCACCTGTCGCCGGCGTACCCTGGATGAGAAGGGCGGCCACAGAGGCACCTGTCGACCACCGATCAAGTCGGCTAGGAGGAGCGGGAAGCGGGTAGTGAGCTGGTCAGGGGCTCCTGACGCCGGCATACCCTAAACTCGAAGGGCGGCCACAGGGGCACCTGCTGACCACTGACCGAGTCGGCAACGAGGAGCGAGAGGCGGAGACCAAACCGCGAGTAGGCCGGTAAGGGGCACTTGACGCCGGCGTACCCTGAACTAGAAGGCCTGCCACACGGGCACCGGTCGAACGCTGATCAAGTCGTCTAAAGGGAGCAGGAAGCGGGTATCAACCCGCGGGTAGGCCGTTCAAAGGAACCTGATGCCGGCGTACCCTAAACTCGAAGGGGCCAGGGGAGCCCCACCAGTTGAGAGATCCCCCATGTTACTCGGTTCATCGCCGCTCACGAACTGCCTTCTTTGCGTCGCGCAGCTAGTTATATAGCCTGTGCCTGTGCAGCAACCGAAAAAAATTCGATGAATTTAAAATACACAATGATGAGGATGGCCATGTGCCTACTTCTCTTTTGTATATAGTGACCCGAAGCTGTAAGCTAGTTCAAACAAGAAGCTGCAGCAAGTAATCTGCAAGTAAACAGCAGGTTAACGCATGAATTATAGCTTTCATTGTTGTTTTGCGGGTTTGCACCTAAACTTCATTTGAGCAGTTCATCAGAGGTGTGAGATTCATTAATATTTTCGAGAACCTCTTGGATTTCTTCATAAGAAGAAGGAGGGTGTTTATATTCGTTTCAAATTCCTTTGGCTTTTGCTAGCCGGTCAGGGTACGAAGATTCTTTTTCAGTAGTAATGATTGGGCAATACTGGTGGTGCAGCATCTGGTCAGTCGAGAATTTATGAAAGAATGACGCTAATATTGTTTTCTTCATGTCTAAAACTGGATAAGAAATATTGAGCACGGCAGACTGATAGTAGTTTGATATTTTTGCCACAAGGTTCTTTGTGAGTAAGAATGATCTACTAGTTGCTTGAAGGTTTTAGTATCACCGTCGCCTTTATAAGATTATACTTCTCGATGGACCTAGAAAACATTTCCGTCACTCTTTCAACTTCCAGTAGTCCAGTACTACTTGTATGGTCGGCAGTGCCCTCCCCGTTTTTGCAATGCTCAGTGTACCAAGCATTGAACTCATGTGTGTGTCTGGGAATTCCACATCATTTTTTGTAAACTCGACATTTTTTCCGCACTTCTTACACATTACGAAACCCTGCAAAGTCAGGAACAATGGGCACTGCACGAAATTTATCAGTACATTTTTTCGAGGCTCAGAGAATCCATATAATTTAACGTTTCTTCTAGTAAACTTTCCATCTGAAACAATTTCGTTCAAGAATTCTTTAAAGGTAAATGTACCATATACACATTTTCAGTTTAATCAGTCACTATATATGAAAGAAGCTCAATAAGCCTACTTATGTCAGGCTTCATAGCGCCGAAAGAACGTTTTCTTAAAGTTTCTAATAATAATGGATTATAAATGTTTGTTATAAAGTCATTAAATGTTTCAATTATGAAAATATCCGTCACTGTGAATTTGAGTTTCTTATATAATTGAGATGTCAACTGGATCATTTTATCGTTGAAATTAAGATCCATTTTGATTTTTTTATGCTTTTACAATTTTTACGAAATGATAATGTATGTAAGGCGTAGTTAACGTAAATTCTGACGAAATAATCAAATATTTGACAACGAAGTGTTATAAGGAACTTTAAGGTCAGTTGAAATTTCAAATCTCATAATCGTGCTTAAAATTAAAAAAAGATTCTTTGGTTTACAACTTTAAAGCTTGAACCTCACACTAATGATGGCCTACAAAATTTGAAATATAGTTGACATTTGCTACTCTTTTCAACTATAAACGAAATATTGTGATGCAAAAAGTTACTCTTATAACTCTAATTGACGACGTGCTTATTATGCTGCAAATTCGAAATTTCGGCAGTTAATCTAACTATTGCTGTGCGAGCAGTGGTTTTTTTACTATCTTTCATTTCGTAAACATATTTATGCAAGTATGACCAGATAGGTGAGCAGGCTATCGAATATTTGATATTGAAATACCGTGAAGGACTTGGAGCATGAATCGATCGCTTCAATAACGGTTGCGCATTTGTACATTTGTTGATCAATAACGCAATAAGCCTCAATTTTACTTAAAGCGCCACATAAAATGACATACAGCTGGATTGTAGATACACCTTTTTCTGAATCATACTCCCATTTTTCAGCAACAAGTCCTCTCAGAACATTTTCATCTTCTTGCTCCTATACAGGACGTGAATTAGGTGATCAGAACTGGTATGATTATGCTATTTGTATAAAAGTTAAAAAAAAATATATTTATGTGCGAAATGAACGATGATGCGATATCTTGTTGATCTGGTTTCCAAGGTCAATCTTTGCTTTTTTGAAACTATATTTAATCAAAGATGGCAAGAGAAGGAAGGCTTAAGTGCTAGATTTTCCTGAAATTTTTAAGCAACATAAGCAAGAATAATTTATTGGAAATAATAATAATTTTATATTACAATGCTTACCAGTCTTGGTTGAATCATAAGGGTGATCTGCTAATACCTTTTGTACATTCAAGTTATTAGTCATGAAGTAGATAGGATTCTCCCTCTCAACATTTGGAGTGTTTTTTGCCTTCTTTGTTTCGCCAGAACTTGCTGGGAACACATTAATCTCTTTTGAATCATTATCAACTTGATGAGCTAATCTCAATAACTTAACTGACTGGAGCTGCCAAGCTTTCGTTAATTCTTTGGCAGGGCTTTTTGAGTCATTTTGTATTTGCTCAAAATCGGATAGTATCTAAAATGATTATTGAATGCATTTTGTAAAGGCTGATTTCCGCCCGGTGGGAAAAATCCTTTACTTAAAATTTCAGTCTCAACTAAATTTAATTCACAAAATTTACCGAAAGGAACAACAAAATCCAAAGTTTCCCGAGACTACATTGTTACTACAAGTTCCCAGGGA
>WSXT02028779.1:0-13811 GCA_011762715.2 Neuroterus valhalla | reverse complement strand
ATATCGAAAAGTGAAGATTTGTGTGATTGGACTAACTGTCGTAGATAGTCTAAGCTCGAAGTTGAAAATATTTGTCCTAAAGTAAAATATCGGAATTCAGGAGTCGAAGAATTCAATTCAAAAGGGAAAGCTGTTCTTTCAAATTCCAGACCTATATTTTTGAGATTCATTTGATTATATTACTTTCCAGAGTAAGAATTTACTTCAGTTATGATGATTTTTTTTTTTTAGTAAAGAAAGAAAGGGAAAATTGAAAGCAAATCACTGATAACCAATCTTTTCAAATGGATGTTTTTTATTACAGACGACAAGCGAGAAATTCATGAAAGCCTGAAGCGGTAGCAACTGTCTAGGGAAAAGTTTCGAAATTGCTCTGAATTGTCGATGTCCAAGATTTCGCTCAGGAAAAATTCCATCTTGAACTATATTCTATCGAATGAGATTGTATATTTAGGGAACGAGGAAATCACAATAAGAATTTCTAACAAAAGGGCTTCTGAGCTGAGTGTCAAGTAAAAGAAAAATTATCATGAAATAACTTTGGGTACTAAAAGGACTTTATAGGAATCTGAAATGTTAATCCAGGATACAGTACGAGATGAGTTCATCCAGAGACTCAAAACAATAAAAGAAGTCTTCCTGCAAACGAAACTTTTCAAGGAGAAACTTTTTAATTACAAGAGAAGAGTTTCTCTCAGAAATTAGGAAATAAGAGTTGTAGATCCTTTCCAAAGCTAAGGATTCGAGAACAAAATTAGTGCCTGTATAATCAGGATACTGTTTCCTATTTCCACTCCAAGGAATTATATCACAGGTATTGCTTCACTGATTAAATTAGTTGACACCGAGCCAAGCAGATCCTTTTAGGATCAAGGGGCTGAGAAACAAAGGATCAGAGAAGTCACTGTGTCAGGTTAGATTAATCCAAGCTAAATATACTTCGTGATTTGTAAAATCGTTTCTAGGCTGAACAGAATATATACTATACCATCATCAGTGCTTGAATTAATAGAAATATAATGAAAATACTAAAACTCTAACATGTGTTCTTTTGAACCTGAAAAAAATTTTAAGACAGGGAGCCATCAAATTGTTGCACAATCATCTTCCTAAAAGAGGGGCATCGTTTTTCTTTGACCTGGTATTTTGCACAAAAATATGGAGAGCAGCAAAAATTTGTTGCAAATTTGCAAAAATTAATAAAATTACGGCTTTATCCTGAAAATCAAGAATTTGGATTTTATTCAAATATGCGAGACGCATCGAAAAGTTCTGGAAAAAATTATTTTCCTAAGAAAGACCTAAAAGAAGGTCTCTACTCACCAATATTTTGAAAAGTTTTTCTAGAATTCCGAAAATGTGTATCTTTTTCTAGAATAGGTTCATTCCATTTTGACTGCTAGAGAACATGTGAAAAATAACTCCCTTATGATCCTCAGTTTTGAAACTTGGTATATGTGTTCCTTTTGTCTTGAAAAATACTTTAGGATAGGTACCGAAGATTTTTCAAAAACTTGTTACCAAAAAAAAACATAAATTTTTTCGAAAATCTGATGTAGAGGATCTGCATGTGTTATATTTATGGAAAATAACTATTAAATCTTGAAGAGGGTGTTAAAATAAGCTCAGTTTTTGCAATAAGGTAATTAAATATCAGGTTTCAATATTTTTAAACTCAATTTCCAGGAATGCATAAAAAGTTTCAGTGTTCGTGATTTATCTGCTACTGCTGGCTTCCGTAACGGTCGAGTTTGGATTCGAATTGCAGCTGCGGTTTCGCGGTGTTTTGTGTCCTTTACAGGTTCCTTCTAGTTTTAATTTTTCCCTGTATCAGCCGATAGGAGTGGGGTGGCCAGGATTCGCACGCCCTCCCATCCAGGGCTAGTGTTCGCTTCTTTCCTGCATTCAGTTCCTTCTCGGCCTTGTGCTGACCAGTGGATTTTCCTGGTGTTCCGGCGAGAAGACAGTGGTTGTCACAGCTGTTCTTGGAATGCCCCTGCAGGCAGACGGGTCATCGCCTTGTGAAGCACCGTTAACTAGGTTGTATGCAATTATTTTTAAGCAATCTAGTTTTTCCGACTCAATCGTATTCTGGTGTTGTGGGAAGTGACAAGTCGGATGACGTATCTCCTCCAGTTGCGACGGGATCGATGGTTCTGGCATAACCATCGCGATCGTAGCTTCCGGAGATTATATCTGTGCTTTGACCGGATCGACAGAAGAATCCACTGGTTAGCGCAAGGGCCGAGGAAGAATTGGATGCAGGAGAGAAGTGAGCACCAGCCCTGGGTGGGAGGGCGTGTGAACGCCGGCATCCCTACTCCTGCCGGCTGATACAGGGAAAACTTAAAACTAGAAGAAACCTGTGAATTACACAGAACACCGCCAAACCGCAGCTGCAAGTCGAATCCAAACTCGAACGTTACGGAAGCCAGCAGCAGCACATAAATAATAAACACGCAGTAATGGGATCTTTTATGATTTCTGTGAAGTCAGTTATACGGGCAGTCTCTGTCAGTGATTGATTATAATTCATCAATTTAAAGAAAAAATCCCATGCGTCAAATTCATAAATTCTATATCGATACTAAGCATCAACAATTATCAACTCAAACATTTCAAATGCTTGCTGGAAAAAGATTATTCCTTAGTGGATTTGCAAATCTTCATCAACTTGGAATTTTTAATAATTTTTGAAGTCTTTCGGAAGCTTTAGTAGAAATTTATATTTATGGAACACGAAAATAATGAATTTGAGCCATATTAACATGAAATCTTATAGTTAAAAGTCACTGAATTTAAAAATATAATAATTCATCTGCGCATGCTTCACTTTCATTTGTATGACGGACGTCATCATAATGGACACTTATTAAAATATAGTATTACGAATCAATTCCTTATTATTGGAAAAAGTGTTGAAAGATGAAAGTGGTACCTTTTCTCTGCAGCTTCAGAAAGTTTTTTTTCAATTCTCGTAATCTTTTCAACCAACAAAAGAATGCCGGTTTTTTGGGAGTAAACTTTCAAAAATTTGTTAGCACCCTATCTCCAAATTTGCTTCAGGTTAATAAGAACACACGAACTACGATTTATACCTTAGGATTATAATAAGAATAGGATAGGAAAAAAGAAGGAATAGAAGGAGTTAAACATCTTTATTTGTCAAAAAAACTGCATTTTCGAAGAATGACCCTTCTTCTTGGAGAAAATTTTTTAAAAATTCGTCAGCACCCTATCCTCAAACTTTCTCTAGTTGAGAAAGAGCACATGTACCAGAAGCACATGTACCATGTGCCAGAAGCACGCGGAATTCCCAAACGTTCACCCATCCAAGTACTAACCACGCCAAAAGCTGCTTAACTTCAGTGTTTGGACGGGAACCGATTTTTCTAGCGTGGCATGGCCGCTGACATACTTATGAGGTCAAACTACTCCGACCAGAGTTTATTCAAGTGTATATTCTATAGATTAAGTTTTTCCTTTAGGAAAACAAGTGAAATATGTGGATTGGAACGAATTTCGATACAATTCACATCATATTCCATTTGCATGAGCGAATCACTTTGGGTAAATTTGGTCAAAGCTAAATAATGCATAAATATAAACAGATGCAGCATCAATTATATATTTACCCCAGTTACGCTATATACAAGATACAATATATGTACATCAGACACCTAGAGCATGACTCACAGTTATTTGCTATAGTTGGATATCAGAAGGAAGACACCATAGCTTTTACGGCTGCAAGTAATAACACCACAAGCTTAATTTTCAACTCTGAAATGGCTTTTTTTATTTGAAATTTTCTATTTTCACTTGTATCAAATGGTAATGAAAACTCTCGAAATTTTTTTTTGCCGTTTATGAACTGATTGAAAGATGATTTACTCAATCTCATGTTAGAGAACGAATATCTTTTTAGGACCAGTTTTTGCGCAGAATATAAGAGAAACCCTCTCACTACTTATTCCCCCAAGCTTTGAGCGTGAAAATGAAGAAATTCTTTCGAAAATTAAAAAAGAAAGTGTACGAGACCCTTGCGTACTTTTATCAGTATCCATCGACGTAATTGATAATTATTTTTCTATCTCTTAACAAAATTGAATGAACAAAGGATGAAAATATATATAAGAATGGGGGAAAATGAATTGCAGAAGGATTTTTCAGTCCATTCTACTTTGAAACTTTGTCAACAATTTTTATGTGGTTTTCTATCGACGTGAACTCCATTGACGTAACCTTTCTTTCAGCTCGTCATGGGCAGCCTAAAATTCAACTGTGCCTCTTCGAAAAACTTTTGCAGAAGAGTTATGAGAACGGATTTTTTGGATGTCATATTTTGTTCTGATCATAAAATCACCACAATAAACAAATAATATGATTTTATTAATAAAAATAGGAGATTTATTCTTCTCATTTTGCAAATGTTCGATTTTTCACAATCCAGAATTTTGTTCGTCAGATTAACAGAGGTTATGTTCATATAATCTAGCTAAGTCTAACCAAAGATAATAATATCTTTTATCTAACTCTGAACTGCATCAACGGTTATTTTTTACCAACTGAAGTTCAGTGAAAACATAAACGTTTACTATTAAACATGTTATGTAAAAGTGTTAACTATTAATCTGATTGAAAATGTAAACTTAGACGTTTTCGTTTAAATTGTGTTTTGTAAAAGCTGTGTTTCGTAGAAACTTTGTTTTATGAAAATGGTGTTTGGGTAGAAAACAGAAATCAGATTCACCAGCAGAATTTTCAGATGGAATCAAATATAAATCAAACTTTTCAAATAAATTAAATATAGATAATCAGGTAGAAGTCACAGAAAGACCGGGAAGAATCTGTCGTAAAAGGAAGCTTGAAAAGCTCAACTTCTAAGAACCTTTGTTATGTAGATTTAGTTTTTATTCTTTATAAATAATAAAAAATTTTAACATTATATTTTGATTATCTTGAAAATTAATGTTAATGCAAAATTAGGAACAATTGTATATTTTGTATCAAAGAAATTACTATTATTTGTTATTATAAAATGAGAAACAATGTTATTAAATTGAATAATGATGTCTACAAACGAAAAGAATGCAATTTCCACGTTAAATCTTCTATTTTCAAACCACAACACAGGCCTACAAGGGTTTGTTGTTGGAAAGCAGGAAGTCATTGCCAGAGCGATTTTTTGCTTAGAATCCGAATCCGTGTTCAGAACTGTTCTACAACGTCAGGATGTTAGGATATTTGAGGTTACATACTCAAAAAAATGTTTTTCTGTTGCTATTTTTGAGGTTACTTACAGGGCGCACAAAATTTTTTCAGTCTATTTAAGTGGCATCCGTTACTACTACCGTTATCCTACAAAATGAGACCATTAACGACTACAACTAATTTTTTTTCATAAAGTTACGGCCATTTTGAGCTTTGACATATATCTGCACTATGCCATGGGCATTCACGTCAATTCTTTAGGGCGAAGCGTTTTGTGCTCACTTATTTCTCTTGGAAATTTGGTACTCTGGATGTTATGTGGTCGATAAATATAAATTCATAGTCAGAAGACATTTTTATTTCCAAGATGGCTTCGCCTCAAAGAATTAACGTGAATGCCTATAGGATTGTGCAGATATATGCCGAAACTCAAAATGTCCGCAAATTTGAGAAAAAATCAGTTGTGGCCATTCAAGGCCTGATTTTGAAGAGTGATGGAAGTACTAACGGATGACACTTGTAGAATAAACCGGAAAAATTTTGTACGTCCTGTAAATAACCTCTGAAATATCAAAAAACCCAATTTCTTGAGTACATAACCTCAAATATCTCAAAATCCTGACGTGATGGAATACTTCTGACCTCGGATTCGGATTCTACGCAAAAAATTGCTCCGGAAATGACTGCTCGCTTTCCGACAACAAACACAACCCCATTATTTGCAGTCCTGTGTAATCAGAGATTGGTTCATTTTATCTAAAAAAAATGGATAATAAGATAAAACGTGACGTTAAAAAGCACAAGCCTTTAAAATCAATTTGTAGCGTGAATACTTCCATAATTTCTTTTTTTTTTAAGGTAATGAATCTAACTTCAATCACAAAATACAATTTTTGAAATATTTTCTGAAAAAAATTTAGCCATTCCAAAAGTTTCCTGTATTTGGAGAATTACCCATATGACTTCAGGTGAAAATATAGGGAAGATCGGGACAGGACAGGATACCGGGTAAGGACGATTATGACGATTTTTGGAAACTGAATAAAAAATTTATGAAAAAATCATTAAGAGAATCATAAATTCCAGGTATCTTAAAAGATTTCTTCAATATAATGGGGAAAATGGGAAATATGTAGAAAAGAGACGGATCGTGATCCTTGCCATCATTTCCAAAATTATATCTTGCATCTACAAAAATGACATTCGACTCTCCAGGACAGAAGTTTATTCTGACGAAAATGAATTTCTGGCCAAGAAGATAAAATTTGACTTATGCTGCGTTTTGAAATGAAAAATATTTTTCAGAGCGAAATAATAAATTTTGAACAAGCTGTGACTAGACATGCTGAATATTCCTCAGGAGACATAAAAAAGATCAGAGGACATTTCATTGAACACCAAAATATGAAATTCAATGTTATACATGTAAGTTCCAACAAAGTTTTCGGTACTAAAAAGTAACAATATTATACAGTCAAATCCTTCGTTCTGTGGGATAGAGAGATTAAGTTAGGAAAAACCAAGCAAATAATTCTTTTTACAACATTGAAGTTATTTATGAGAGAAAAAATCTAATTAGAAAGATAAATACGCAAATTTAGGAAATGTACACTGTGAGAAATGTTTGTGACTTTAGTACACATGGGCATATTAAATTTCCTATATTCTTACGAAACTTATTATATTTTGTAATTTTAGTCTACTCACGTATAGTTAATATCGGTTATGAATTTATATGTACGCTAAATTTATTAGGTGCGCGGTAAATTTTTTTTTACGTACACGAATCCTATAGTTTCTGTATACTAAAATTCAAATACGTGTCTACCATATTCAGCTGCGCAAGCGCATATCGATTTACGTGAGTCGCGCAACCTCTAGCGCGACCTAGCCGTTGGCAGGCTGGCCAGCCGTTTTATTTGTATCTTGGAAAAAGAAGCAGTTAATTCTTGTGTTGTGATGTAATAAAGTTTCAAACGATGTTGAAGATTGACGTTGTAAGTATAAAGTTTTTTTAACAACTTTTGCTCGTTTGAATGTATGTGATAATTAGGGATATTGACGAATGCTTTCATGATTAAGTGATGGCTAAAATGAGATGTCATTCCATTACACATTTTCGATTTTTAGGTTACCTGTGATTTCTCAGGAGCTTGCTCATAAGGATAATAACCACTGAATCCGGGATATAATCCATCTCGAGAATGATAATAATAATAGTAAATAATAATAATCCATTACAATTCTGAAGGCCTTCCTACTAAAAAATTTTCCGAGTGAATGTTTATTTTACTAGAATACAAACATCGTATACCAATGTCCGACAAAAACCTATTGAACCACAATTCAACCATTCTGTTCAAAAATCGTCTTCTTTGGTAGAATCCGAACCCATCTTTTCCTCTAAAAGTTAAACAACTTCTCCGAAAATGCCTCCTTTTTCGGTTGAAGATTAATTATTTTTGTTGAAAATTTATATTTTCTATATGGAAATGGAACTATCTTGTATACATTTAGATATTCGATTGGAAATGGCCTTTTTATTCTTCATTTATCTTTTTCGTTGAAAATTCAAGTAATGAGTTGAATTTTGAACCATTTTAATAAATATTAAACTGTTCGGTTTAAAATGCACTATCCTCAAAATTCATCTACTTGGTTGCAAGCTCATCTACCTTGTTCAAAGTATTTATTTTTTAATTCTAAATTTACTATTTAGGTCAAATTTTTCACTCTCCTCTAGAAAGTTAAATTCTTTTCAGGTCCGATCGGAAATTTATCTTTATGTTTTCTTGGAATTCTTCTTTCTATCAAGTGTTGATTCTTCAACTTGAAATATAAATATCCTATTTTTCAGTGAAACTACTTTTTCACTTCACTTTAATTTTAATCACATTTAATTTTTCGATACATTTTTCAAAAACTTCAGCTTCTAGGTTAAAAGCTTATCTACTTTGTTAGAAATTAATTTTCTTACCCTCAAAATTCATCTCTTTGGTTGGGAACTAAACTATTTCGTTAAATGTTCTTTTCAAACATTGAATGATTTGGCAAAAAAATCAAGTATCTAGTTGGATATAACTGTTTAGTGGTTAAAAGTTGAACCATTTGGTTGAAAATTCGTTTTTCTTCTGTCTGAAATTCATTTTTTAGATTTGGCATTCAAGTGGAAAACCGAACGTCTGCTCTGCAGAAAATCTGAGTTACTTCAAAATGATTAATAATTATTATTCTCAATAGTCTTATACACTATTTGGAATTTCAGGAAGTTTGAGAGCACTGATCATTCTGCCGGCTATAGTATCAAGTACTAACTTCATGACTCTAAAGAAACCAGGAGGGAGAAAAATACAGTCTAAAAAAGGAGAAAAGGTATTAATATATTATAGTTATTTCAGCGTATTCCGACAATCATGATATTGTGCAAATATTGTATTCTTTATAAAAAGTAAAAGCATTCTCTAGTATACCATTTACGTGCAACGGAAATCACCCTTCATAGTGTACATGTTACCAAGTTAGCAGGGTGTGATTCGCCGATCACTTGAAGTGCGGAATTTTATTCTGACAACTTTGTCGATTCTACGCCATAGTCTGAAACAATGCAAGGTGCGTTCTTCGCACCTTACAATATTAGGCAACAACTCTATACATGCAGGTAGCCTGCCTGCATGCAAATCAGACGATCTTTTCATCTGGTATGTATTATGAACACTGATCTGTACTATACCTTGGATAGAGATAGCGATGTATTTCAAGGTCGAAACATGGACGCTTTTTGATGCCTAATAATGCACGCTGTCCCGAATCGGCATGTTAACATGGTCAGCTGACTTAACGACATGCTCTGATCTACGGCTTCATAACTCTGACCACATTCGTGACGTCGTCTACTATCTAGAGTATGATACAGATCAGTGGCTGTTAGTGGGTGGTTCCAAAAATCTCCCTTAACTCATTCAGGCATTTACTTTTTTTTTATTTGCCACATAGCAATCTGGAAAATATCGACATTTTCGCAATTTTTTTTTAAGTTGGCTATATACTTATGATTTTACTCCCGAAAAAACCCCTATGCATAAGCTGCATTAGGTTGGTGTAGCAAACTCCTCTATTGGTTGGTTTATTAGATCAGCCACGACAACCACGACAAAAATCAGGCATTCAATTTTTTGAAGTTTGTCACATAGCAATCTATGGAGCTGAAGGTACTTTTGCTTCTGAAGAACTTGCTCGATTCTCTCTTGCAGTATTATCTTTTCCAGCAAGAATGCTATAGTCGAGCGAGCTTTTTTTGTGATGAATGCAATCAAAACGATGGCACGAAATAATTTGAAAGTGCATATGTTGTCGTCTTTGATGCAAATTGTATTACATTTTTTTGAACGCAATACGTGCTGCGTCGATTTTTTGCCTCCTAAAAAAATGCTGGACAAATTTAATTACAAATACATGTATCCTGCACCAGTTACCGCGAAAGAATTGGAAATAATGGAACTCTTGCAGGATTACGAGAATCTGATGTGCTCAGCAGATTTTCGTAATTCTTTCATCTAGAGGGAAGTTTTTGGAAGATATTTTGAGTTCATTTGTACGATATGCAATCATGAAAAAGAACCAAATAAGTGTCTAATGGGTGTGATATAATAGGTTTTTTTATATACGTATAGTTACTAATAGTATATTATATACAAAACAAATTCTACTTCAACATTTATTTATTTATTGAAACAATAAAATTGCATTCAGTTATCTGAAACTATTCGCTTGTTCTTTTTATCCCAAAATACAAAAATACGTTTAATTAACAAACGAAAATCCGTTTTCTATAATTTAATAAAAACTGATTTCATTCCCTATGCAGATTTGTCTCTCAGCTAATTTTTCATCAACAGCAGATGAGTTTTTGTGTGAAATAAGTTTGGATTTCCCTGCGCCATTTTATACTGTAATCTGCATCGACATATAAACTGGACTGCTCATCTGGATACGCGAACTCGAACGTAGCTGAAAGAAAAGGAGATAGTTCTCTATCCTTAGCACGCAGTGACGGTGCTAGCCTTTCGTGGGCCCCGTCCCATTATTCACACTTCCCAAAATCTTCTTTTTTCCGGGAAATAATTTCCGAGACTTTCCCATGTAAGTTTAAGAAATTATTTTGTCGGAATAATATATTTAGCATTGTATGTAGATACACGTGTATGCTTGAGCGTGTCTTTTTGTGTATGATAATTATTATCATCCTGTTCATTCATATTCCATTTTTATATTTCCAATGTTCAAAATTTGGAAATATTTTATGAAATTTTCAAAATTGAAGTTTCTAATTCTATTTGGATCAAAATTTCTCATGAAAACTTGCATATTTGATCTAATTGTCGAATACTTGATGCATGCTTACCAATAATCATTACACTTTTTTGGTTAACTATTTATGTAATTGATTAATCTTCCAAGTGAGATTACCACTGTATGATACAAGCAAAGATTATCATGCAAAATAAATAGGACAAGCTGAATTAAATTTATTCTATAAATTCATCAATATAAGCCTTCATATTTATGACCTTAATTTTGTCCAAGTTCTGTATTTCGTAGTTTTTTTCTGAAATGGGAATTATCCATTATATTTGATATAGTACCTCATATTTATTCATAATTAATATCATAATAATATGCAATAAAGTATACATCATATAATAAAAATGTGGTCAAATGTATGAAGAAATTCAAACTATATTTCATTCAATGCAACTGAGTTGTGGTTTTTAAATTTATTAAATTTTAAGAGGACAAATATATTAATGCATATAAAACCATCTCTATAAATCATTGACATATGATATAATATATTTACCTGGGAAATGAACGCCCGTCATCCACGTCGCTTCGTGTTCGACAAACAAAACACATAAAAACCATTCTCTTCCTCATTTGACACACGGTACTCCGATTATTTAGATTGTAAACTCGAAACGAGCTTGAACCGTAATAACTGAGGCGCAGGGTCTCCATTGAGGGTCTCGCTAACTACTCATACGGGCCTAAGTCGAATCCGAGAGCCAATCAGAAAAAGCTAGACGGAGACAACCGGGGATGCTTCCTATGTCCTTTCTTTGCTACTCCAAAGTGGATGCGCAGTGGGCAGGAGCGGTCAAGTTTATATGTCGACGGTCATCTCTGTCTCAAGTACTAGGTTTGTTGATGATAAGATTTCGAAGTTTATTAAACCGATTTTAACACATTATGACGCAACAACCAAGATTTTTTCGATTACGTATGTTTTTGAAAAATTGAAAAAATTTTGGCTAAAATATTGGCTAGATAAAAGTTTCATTGATTGGCTAATTTTGGCTGTCAGCTAGTTGATTGGTGCGGGGTCATCGTCGGATTTACTGGGTACCCTGAATGTACCCCACGTAGTTAGCTTATTGTACCCAAAGTGCCAGGGGGAAGTAACCACCGTTCAGATTCTACCTGCAGCCAAATATACTCCCAAGTTTTTAGTGTTCAAGAGAAATCAAATAATATACAGCCGAGAATTATAAGCATAAACAGCGGAAGCAGGAAGAACAGATTTTTTATTCGAGCTGACGGGCACTTCATTCAGCTGGCAAATCGTGCGAGTGCGATTTCAGCATTTGCTGTGCTGTATAAGCTACACAATGTACGAAACGTGAGATTTGCGCCATCCTTAATATTCTTATGCAATTTTATGGAGTGTTATTTATATGAAACTTGGAAACAGGCGAGAAATTAAGTGCAATCCTCTGGAACGGCTTTAAACAGCTTCTCTGCGGCCGTTTCTGTGCATGCCGAATGATTTTTTGAGCAATATATGACATAATTTTGTAGTTTAGAAGTTACAGGAAAATTCCGAATCGAGTTAACGTGAAACAGGAATAGTAATTTACCGATTCTATTCTCTAATATTTATTGTAATTTTGATGTGCATGTGCGTCTTTTCAGAAGCGACTGAAATTTCAGTAACTTATGACCTTCCAGGCTGCTGATCAGATCAGTTACTTTCATTTGATTGATTGAATCAGCACATGTTCACTAGTTTTCAGTGACTGATCTATTGACTCTCCAAGCAGTCATATTTGACTGATAGTCAGTTCCATTTATTTGATTCGAACTTAGAAAGCAAATTCTAGGAAAATACCTGTATAATATATGTTACCAGTTAGAAATTGAATGATTTGCAAGGTAAGTAGAGCGTAGGCCACTGAAATTCTATTGATTTGACGTTTAGCTCTGAATTATTCCTTAACCAGAAATCTTAATTCGTATCACCACTTCTACAATTCAAAGGTCCCCTTTACCACAAATAGGTGTAGAAAATGCGCGCAGCTTATACCCACCTAACTCCAAGACTTGTTGGAGTCACTTTTCTGCGCCCACGGAAAATCAACCGTATGTTTAGCCGTAGACGTTTTCCCATATAATAGGACAATATTGCGTTGCGAGCAAAAGTTTTGAATAATTCAATCCTCCAAAGTCCCCTCGGATAATTCAGCGGAAATGTCCCCTCAAACATTTTCAGCCGTAAAAACTGCGGTTTACAAGATATAATCAGATCTTCCACAAAATTTTCTCTAATTAGGCGTCAAAGAAGCGTTGCTGCAAAGATAACAAAGTTTGTAATTTTTGTGTGATTTTTCACCATAAAAAAACACCTTTATCCATCCTGAGAGATATCGATAAACCTTGAAAATACGTTCCTCCATATATAAGCACAGCAAAAACCTAAGGGCAAACTTTGCTGCAATTAGAATCTGAACGGTGTTCCCTAAACCCTGCCCCAGGGTTTGATGAACCCCCTATGTGGAGTACCACTGACAGGTCCTGTTTCTAATATACGCCATGGTCTTTAGATATAGATGATGTGTTAATTGCATTACGTGAAACAAAGGCCCTCTATTCGGTGGGAATATGCAAGCGGCTATCTCCGTTTTAAAACCTATAAGCCAAGCAAAGATAAAATGCACACTTTCCCGGCTTGGCATGTAAATACAGTCAGCTGACTTAAGAGAAGAACATACACGTATTTATGACCTAAGGTCGGCACGCGTGTAGGACGTCATCCACTATCTAGGATATAATACAAATCGGTGGTCCTTTCATATACCACGTGAAATGATGGTCTGCTTTGCATGCATGCATGCATGCACGCAGGCTACCTGCATGTATAGAGTTGCGGTCTAATATTAAAAGATGCAAATAACGCACCTTGCAATGATTATACAGACTATGGCGTATGATCGACAAAGCTGTTAAAAATTCCGTACCCCGATTGTCGAGGACTCAGAACCCCCAACTGGTTAGCATGGACACCACCTAGGGTACTTTCCGTTGCAGGTAGCTGGTACCTCAAAACGGGTGTCCCATTCACACTTTGTATTAACTGTGAGGAATGTAGCAAAAAAATTTCGAATGTGTCTCAAGATTTGCTCCAGAATTTTTCTTTTTGAATGGATTCGTTCTTCTCTGGAAGTTCCTGCATGAACTATATTGTCCACATTATTATTATTATTATTTATCAGCATTTGGAACTCGAAAGTTCATTGCCTCATCTACCCGAGACCGCCACGCGT